>ML850042.1:17551-32311 GCA_009831015.1 Picea engelmannii
TCCCTCATGTAAAAGATCAATTTGGATCTCATTTTGATAATAGTTGGAATATGCACAAGAGAGAACGAGTGTGCATAGAGAAGGAGCCGAGACTCTGTAAAATTTCGCGCTCAGAACACCCTTGTAAAGAGGCATTTTATTAATACACGACAACAGTTTTTCCTGCATGTATTTTCTGTGTTGTGTGAATGTCTATGAGTGTTCATGTTTATGTTGTAGATGTATGCTAGGCATTTGCAGGAGTTGTTTGATTTTCAGGCTTGAGAGGTTCTTTGTGGTTTCATGCCAGGAGGGTGTGACAGAGTACTGTGGTCTCTCAATACCAGTTCATAGAAGCACTTTTGAATTCTGCGGATTCAGACAAAGACGTGTCAAGGGGCCACAACAGCTGAAATCATCAACTTAGAAAAAGACCTTGGAGGTTGTTGAACACCTCGGGAGGAAAGGTTGTGTAGTGAGACACAATTGCAGACAGAATCTCTGAGGAGTTCTGTAAAGTTGTGCCAGGTGGGCATTGAGCCAGTGCAAGGAGTGCACAGAAGAACTCTGTTGTGAGTTCAAGAAGAACCAGAATCACTAAGGATTCTGAGAGCTCTACAATGAGGGAATTGAGCAGGTGCATATGGTGCACAAGAGAAGACAGAAGCTCTGAGGAGTTCTGTACAACTCTGCCAGGTGGGAATTGAGTCAGTGTGCAGACAGGCACAGGAAGAGAACTCTTTGATTTCTATAATTGAATTAAGAATCCACCGAGGGATCTTCGTAGGGTTGCTGAACACCCTGTAGACTCAGCAAGAGGTTGCTTAAGCCGAGGATATCTAGGAGGGCATCCAAATTCTCCATCTGTAGGAGAAAGGGAAAAAGGATAAGATCCCTTAGGGGTCTGAGTATTTGAAAAGCCCATAAGAGATAGCACTTTGTGTGCAAAGACTCTGTAAAGGAAAAAAATTCATGGAATCCCTTGAGGATTCGAGAGAAAAGCTCAGGAGAAGCAGTGTTCTTATATGCGGAGACGGGACTCAAGTTGTAGAGTTCGTAGGCAAAGGAGAACAAAGGTCGAGACCTTTGAGAATTTGAAATTATTCAAAGTCTGGGAAGAAAGCACCAAAGTTCAGGAGGAGCAACAACTACAGTCGGATCATCCGAGAAGATCTAGACCATTGAAGATTTCGTGTCCAGGGAGCAGTATGTGGAGCGCAAGAGCCGAGGATATTTTGAGCCATCAGATCTTAAGCTAAAACTCGACAGTCGTTGGATCTGTCGAGATTTGTACGAGATTTAAAATTCCCAAGCAGAAGCGAATGTCCTGAAGGGGGTGATATAGGGATATTGACATTCGAGAGTTCGGGAATCTGGAGGACAAGAGTCCATGCACTCGACATCAAAAATCACGAAAAGGTGAAAGAATCTGAGCCATCCTTCTACGGGAGGATGCGTGTCATGAAATCATCCATTTCGGAGATTCGGGCACCGGGACTCACAGAGGTGAGCATATTGACTTCGCGAGTAGCGAAGTCCGGAGGAAATCTAAGTCATTCGTATGAGAGCGGACGCATGTCACGAGATCCTCTCTATCGGGGATTGAAACATCGTAGGCCATAGAGGGAAGTCTTTCAACTTCATGAGTAGCAAAGTCGCGAGAGGACAGGTAGCAGAGATCTAGGGATCTCGCGAACTCGGAGGTTCGCAAGGTGAGAACCCAAGATTTGGGTGCTCCAAGTCGCGAGTGGCGAAGTCGTGAGAGAATCACAGTCATCCATCTGAGGAGGATAGGTGGCAGCAATCGCAGAGCTAGCGAAGTGCCGAAGAGATCCAGGATTCGGGTCTCGCGAACTCGAAAGTTCGCAGGGTGAGGGCCCAAGAGTTGGGTGCTCCAAGTCGCAAAGTCGCGAAGTCATGAGGAGCGGATACAACCGTTGGATCCGGGTCAAGGGAGGACTGTTGGATCAGAGCCTCATCATGCATTTCGCATATTCGGAGGTTCAGAGGTTGAGAGGACCTCATATTGACATCATAAGTTGTGAAGTGCCGAGAGTCGAGGCATGAGTGTGGACACGTGGAAGAAATTCAAGGTGGAGCCCGTGTGATTGACAGGTGGAAAAGCGTCGCCTGGAGAAGGGAATCAACGCTCCATTGACTTCTTGCGCCTCGGGGATTCGCAGGATAAGATAATGAGAGCTCAACCCTTTGACTTGTGAAGTCACGAGTAGCGAGAACGTGAGAGGGAAAATAAATATCGCTTCTTGGGGGTTCGTGAAGGGAAGGTGCCAAGATTGGATGTTGAAACTCACGAAGGTACAAGTAGCGAGAGGCGCTAGCAGTTAAGCCTAGCCGATGGTCATGCTCGGAGGGCGCTGACATAAGGGAGCTATACCCATTTCGTGATTTCGGGTATCACAGGATTGGAAAGGAAGAGTCGGGAGCTTTGACTCACAAACTCGCAAGATCATGAGATTTTCGCCAAGAGACTTCGAGTTAGACCCTTGGTCATAGCATTATGGTCGCATGGAGAAGTGGAGCTCACACCTAGTGTTGTTCGCGCAGGGGATATTTTGAAAGGACCTGCGGATTGATTTGAAGGAGATTCCAACAGGGAATCGAAAGAGCCACTTCATCTCATGACATAAATTGAATGATCCTTAAGACTAGGAGGTCATGTAGAGACTCTGTCGAGGCAAAGGTGGTGGTCTACGTCAAAGTGGTATCAGAGCCGGACTTTATCTGTAGATTTCAGGTGAAGCGAAGAGGAGAAGAAGACAGCCAAGAAGACTGTGGATGAAGCTGGAACACTTAGGATTTTGGAGTGACAACAACAGGTTTTCCAGGAGAGCAGACAGGGACAACAAGATGGCTACTAAGGGCTATACGAGTGCTGGAAGAAAATACCCAGAGCTAATGGTCAAACGACAATGTAAGCTACTAAGATGGTGGTTGAGGCCTGCTGAAAACCTCAACAGACCAGACAAAAGGGTTCAGGTATGTGAACTAGAGACTGGGATAAATCTCAGTGATGCTAAGGAAGAATTGGGATCAGCTGAAGATCTCAAGGACTGCCAAGGGGGCAGCCCAGAAATTCCCAATCGCTAGGTGGGCAAAGATTTGAGATCAACTGAGGATCTCACAGACTGTCATGAGGATAGCCAGGGAATTTCACATTGCCAGGTGGGCAATGGATTGAGATCGTTGCGGAATATCATAGACTTCCAGGAGGGAAGCCGAGAGTTTCCAATTTTCCAGGTGGGCAAGGGAACAGAGATGGAATCAGTTGATTCCATAGACTGCCAGGAGGGCAGCAGAAAAATCCCAATTTTCCAGGTGGGCAGGGATGAGCAGATGAGACTATTTGAGGGTCTCATAAACTCAGAAGTGAGTTTGAATTAGCCAGAGGAGCTGACAGAGAAGATGAGCTCAGAGGTGAGTTTGGATCAATATATGTAGCTGACAGAAGAGGAAGATCGGAGAAATCGTTTGATGATTGGGGGAATCGAAATATTCCTACCATTTTCCCAAGAAGAGGAAGAAGAAAGAATGAGCATTCTAAGGAGTGGTTCAATGCTTTCAGCCAGGAAGCTAAAAAGAAGGAAGCTGCAACACTGAAGCTAGCACCAGAAGAAGAAAAAGAGCAGGCAGGCAGATTGATCACTCCATGGGAGATGGAACTGGAGATGCTAGAGGATTGGTTGAACAATCCAAAGCCAGTAGGAGAACTGGTAGAAGTTGAGCTATCAGAGAAGGTGGCTGAACAACAGATCAATCAAGGGGAAACTGCAGAGCTAAAGTCTACAACAGAGTGGACACTTAGTGCCACAGAGGAAGAAGATGAGGATGGCATGGGAGATCATGATGATCTACCCATTTGCAGAAAATAAATGCAGCTGAGGAGACCGCAAAAGCAGAGCCAGCCACTGGAGTAGCTGAACAAAGTGATCGAGGAGATCAGAGAGATAATGATCAGGTCAACAGAGACTGCTAGGGAAGAGAAGCTAGGAAGAGAAGCAGCAACAACAGCGCAGGAGCAGAAGCACTAGCAACAGGGGAATGGAGCAGATGAATAGCTCCACAAATTTGTTTCGAATCCAGGAGAATTTCCAAAGCTGAGAGGGGAAGCTCATGAGTAGGAGCTCATGAATTTTGCAGCTAAGGAGTATGATGCAGGAGAATCTCTCCACGTCAGCCAGCGAGCCAGCCAACCACGTCAGCGGTTTCAAATCACGTGTTAAAGAGAGGCCCAGTCCTCGTTTTCAAATTGAATTTGAATGGATGTAATTAAATGTTTTAGGCTGTTGAGCCGTGAGGCCATGCTTTGCATAGGCGTAGAAGTAGGTAGGCCTTAAATGTTTGAAGGCTGAGATCTAGATCCAGATTCTGGACTAGACAACCCATTCAATGTAATTGAATAGGATAGGTAGGTTGGACGGAAGCGCTCTAAGATCCCCCCTCATGTAAAAGATCAATTTGGATGTCATTTTGATAATAGTTGGAATATGCACAAGAGAGAACGAGTGTGCATAGAGAAGGAACCAAGACTCTGTAAAAGTCTGCGCTCAGAACACCCTTGTAAAGAGGCATTTTATTAATACAAGACAACAGTTTTTCCTACATGTATTTTCTATGTTGTGTGAATGTCTATGAGTGTTCATGTTTATGTTTTAGATGTATGCTAGCAATTTGCAGGAGTTGTTTGATTTTCAAGATTGAGAGTTTCTTTGTGTTTTCATGTCAGGAGGGTGTGACAGAGTACTATGGTCTCTGAATACTAGTGCACATAAGCACTTCTGAATTCCGTGGATTTAGACAAAGACGTGCCAAGGGGGCACAGTAGCTGAAATCATCAACTCAAAAAAAGGCCTTGGAGGTTGTTGAACACCTCAGGAGGCAAGGCTGTGTGGCGAGACACAGTTGTAGACAGAATCTCTAAGGAGTTTTGTAAAGATCTTCCAGGTGGACATTGAGCTAGTGCAAGGAGTGCACGAAAGAAATCTACTGTGAGTTCAAGGAGAACTAGAATCACTAAGGATTCTGAGAGCTCTGCCAGGAGAGCATTGAGAAGGTGCATAGGGTGCATAGGAGAAGACATAAGCTCTGAGGATTTTTGTGCAAGTCTGCCAGGTGGGCATTTAGTCAGTGTGTAGATAGGCACAGGAAGAGAACTCTTTGAGTTATGTAGTTGAAGGAAGAATCCACTGAGGGATCTTCATAGGGTTGTTGAACACCCTGTAGACTCAGCAAGACGTTGCTTAAGCCGAGGATAGCCAGGAGGGCATCCAAATTCTCCATCTGTAGGAGAAAGGGAAAAAGGATAAAATCCCTTAGAGGTCTGAGTATTTGAAAAGCTGAGAAGAGATAGCACTTTGTGTGCAAAGACTCTGTAGGGGCGCAAAAGTCATGGAATCCCTTGAGGATTCAAGAGAAAATCTTGGGAGAAGTAGCATTCTTATATGCGCAGGCGGTACTCAAGTTGTATAGTTCGCAGGCAAAGGAGAACAAAGGTCGAGGCCTTTGAGAATTTGAAATTCTTCCAAGTCTGGGAAGAAAGCGCCAAAGTTTGGGAGGAGCAACAGCTACCGTCAGATCAGCCGAGAAGATCTGGACCATTGAAGATTTTGTGTCTAGGGAGTAGCAGGAGGAGCACAAGAGCCGAGGAGGTTTTGAGCCGTCAGATCTTAAGCTAAAACCCGACAGTCGTTGGATCTGTCGAGAGTTTCACGAGATTTAAAACTTGCAAGAAGAAGCGAAAGTCTCGAAGGGAGTGATATCAGGATATCGACATTCAAGAGTTTGGGAGTTCGGAGGACGAGAGTCCGGGCACTCGACATCAAAAATCATGAAAAGGTGAAAGAATATGAGTCATCCGTCTACGGGAGGACACCTGTCACGGAATCATCCATTTTGGAGGTTTGGGCACCGGGACTCACAAAGGTGAGCATCTTGACTTCACGAGTAGCGAAGTCTTGAGGAAATCTGAGCCATTCGTCTGAGAGCAGACGCATGTGGCGAGATCCTCTCTATCGAGGATTCGGACATTGGAGGTCATAGAGGGAATTCTTTCGACTTCACGAGTAGCGAAGTCGGGAGAGGATCAGGACCGTCCATCTGAGGAGGACAGGTGGCAGAGATCTAGGGATCTCGCGAACTCATAGGTTCGCAAGGTGAGAACCCAAGATTTGGGTGCTCCAAGTCGCGAGTGGCAAAGTCGCGAGAGAATCACAACCATCCATCTAAGGAGGAAAGGTGACAACAATCGCGGAGTCAGTGAAGTGCCGAAGAGATCCAGGATTCGGGTCTCGCGAACTCGGATGTTCGTAGGGTGAGGGCCCAAGAGTTGGGTGCTCCAAGTCACGAAGTCGCGAAGTCACGAGGAGCGGAGATAGCCATTGGATCCGAGTCAAGGGAGGATCATTGGATCAGAGCCTCATCGCGTGTTTCACGTATTCGAAGGTTCGTAGGTTGAAAGGACCTCGTCTTGACATCAGAAGCTATGAAGTGTCGAGAGCCGAGGCACAAGTGTGGACACATGGCAGAACTTCAAGGTGGGGCCCGTGTGATTGACAAGTGGACACGCGTCACCTACAGAAGGGAGTCAATGCTCCGTTGACTTCTAACGTCTCGGGGATTCACGGGATAAGAGAATGAGAGCTCAACCCTTTGACTTGCGAAGTCGTGAGTAGCGAGAACGCGAGAGGGAAAATAAATATCGCTTCTCGGGGGTTCGTGAGGGGAAGATGCCAATATTGGACGTTGAAACTCGTGAAGGTGCGAGCAGCGAGAGATGCTAGCAGTTAAGCCTAGTCGGTGGTCATGCACGGAGAGCGCTAACATAAGGGAGCTATACCCATTTCGTGATTTCGGGTATCGCAGGATTGGAAAGGAGGAGTCGGGAGCTTCGACTCACAAACTCACGAGATCACGAGATTTTTGACAAGAGACTTCGGGTTAGACCCTTGGTCGTAGCGTTGTGGTCGCACAGAGAAGTGGATCTCACGTCTAGTGCTGTTTGCACAGGGGAGCTTATGAAAGGACCTGTGGATCGATTTGAAGGAGATTCTAGCAAGGAATCGAAAGATCCACTTCGGCTCATGAAATAAATTGAATGATCCTTAAGACTGGGAGGTCACGCAGAGTTTGTGTCGAGGCAGAGGTGGTGGTCTGCATCAAAGTGGTATCAGAGCCGGACTTCATCTGTAGATTTCAGGTGAAGCGAAGAGGAGAAGAAGACAGTCAAGAAGACTGTGTATGAAGCTGGAACACTCAGGATTTCAGAGTGACAGCAGCAGGTTTTCCAGGAGAGAAGATAGGGACAACAAGATGGCTACTAAGGGATATATGAGTGCTGGAAGAAAGGACCAGGAGCTGATGGTCAAAACACAGTGTAAGCTACTGAGATGGTGGTTGAGGCCTGCTGAAAACCTCAACAGACTAGAGAAAAGGGTTCAGGTATGTGAACCAGAGACTGGGAGAAATCTCGGTGATGCTGAGGAAGAATTGGGATCAACTGAAGATCTCAAGGACTACCAGGGGGGCAGCCCAAAAATTACCAATTGTTAGGTGGGCAAAGAGTTGAGATCATCTGAGGATCTCACAGACTGTCATGAGGACAGCCAGGGAATTTCACATTGCCAAGTGGGCAATGGATTGAGATCACCACGGGATCTCATAGACTGCCAGGAGGGAAACCGAGAGTTTCCAATTTGTCAAGTGGGCAAGGGAACAAAGATGGGATCAGTTGATTCCATAGACTGCCAGGAGGGTAGCAGAAAAATCGGAATTTGCCAGGTAGGCAGGGATGAGTAGATGAGACTATCTGAGGGTCTCATAAACTCGGATGTGAGTTTGAATCAGTCCAAGGATATGACAGAGAAGATGATCTCAGAGGTAAATGGATCAGCAGATGTAGCTAAAAGAGGAGGAATATCGGAGAAATATTCTGATTATTGGGTGAATTGAAATATTCCTACCATTTGCCCAAGCAGAAGAAGAAGAAAATAATGAGCATTCTGAGGAGTGGCTCAATGCTTTCAACGAGGAAGCTGAAAAGAAGGAAGCTGCAGCAGAAGAATAAAAAGATCAGGCAGGTAGATTGATCACTCCATGGGAGATGGAGCTAGAGGATTGGCTGAACAATCCAAAGCCAGCAGGAGAACTGGAAAAAGTTGAGCTGTTAGAGAAGGTGGTTGAACAACAGGCCATTCAAGGGGAAACTTCAGAGCTGAAGTCTGCAACAGAGTGGACACTTACTGCCACAGAGGAAGAAGATGAGGATGGCATGGGAGATCATGATGATCTACCCATTTGCAGAAAAGAAATGCAGCTGAGGAGACTGCAAAAGCAGATCCAACCATTAGAGAAGCTGGACAAAGTGATCAAGGAAATCAGAGAGCTGATGATCAGGTCAGCAGAGACCGCTAGCGAGGAGAAGTTGCGCAGAGAAGCAACAACAACAACACAACAGTAGAAGCACCAACAACAGGGGAATGGAACAGATGAACAGCTCTAGAAATTTGTTTGGGATCCAATAGGATTTCCAAAGATGAGAGGGAAATATCATGAGTAGGAGATCATGAATTTTGCAGCTGAGGTGTATGATGCAGGAGCATCTCTCCACATCATCCATCCAGCCAGCCAGCCACATCAACGGTTTCAAATTGCGTGCTGAAGAGAGGCACAGTCCTTGTTTTCAAATTGAATTTGAATGGATGTAATTAAATGTTTTAAGTTGTTGAGCCATGAGGTCATTCTTGGCACAGGCGTAGAAGTAGGTAGGCCTTAAATGTTTGAAGGCTGATATGTAGATCCAGATTCTGGACTAGACAACCCATTCAGTGTAATTGAATAGGGTAGGTAGGTTGGAGGGAAGTGCTCTAAGAGCCCCCTCATGTAAAAGATCAATTTGGATCTCATTTTTATAATAGTTGGAATATGCACAAGAGAGAATGAGTGTGCATAGAGAAGGAGCTGAGACTCTGTAAAAGTCCGCCCTTAGAACACCCTTGTAAAGAGGCATTTTATTAATACAAGATAGCAGTTTTTCCTGCATGTATTTTCTGTGTTGTGTGAATGTCTATGATTGTTCATGTTTATGTTGTAGATGTATGCTAAGCATTTGTAGGATTTGTTTGATTTTCAGAGGTTCTTTCTGGTTTCATCGTAGGAGGGTGTGACAGAGTACTGTGGTCTCTGAATAGCAGTGCACAAAAGCACTTCTAAATTCTGTGGATTCAGACAAAGACGTGCCAAGGAGGCACAACAACTGAAATCATCAAATCAGAAAAATACCTTGGAGGTTGTTGAACACCTCAGGAGGCAAGGTTGTGTAGTGAGACAAAGTTGCAAACAGAATCTATGAGGAGTTCTGTAAAGCTGTGCCAGGTGGGCATTGAGCCAATGCAAGGAGTGCACAGAAGAACTCTGTTGTGAGTTCAAGGAGAACCAGAATCACTGAGGATTCTGAGAGCTCCTCCAGGAGGGAATTGAGAAGGTGCATAGGGTGTATAGGAGAAGAAAAAATCTCTGAGGAGTTCTATACAACTCTGCCAGGTGGGCATTGAGTCAGTGTGCAGACAGGCACAGGAAGAGAACTCTTTGAGTTCTGTAGTTGAAGGAAGAATCCACTGAGGGATCTTCGCAGGGTTGTTGAACACCCTGTAGACTCAGCAAGAGGTTTCTTAAGACGAGGATAGCTAGGAGGGAATCCAAATTCTCCATTTGTAGGAGAAAGGGAAAAAGGATAAAATTCCTTAGGGGTCTGAGTATTTGAAAATCTTAGAAGAGATAACACTTTGTGTGCAAAGACTCTGCAGAGGCACAGAAGTCGTGGAATCCGTTGAGGATTCGAAAGAAAAGCTCGAGAGAAGCAGCGTTCTTATACGCATAGGCAGGACTCTAGTTGTAGAGTTCACAGGGAAAGGAGAACAAAGGTCGAGGCCTTTGAGAATTTGAAATTCTTCCAAGTCTGGGAAGAAAGCGCCAAAGTTCGAGAGGAGCAACAACTACTATCGGATCAGCCAAGAAGATATGGACCATTGAAGATTTTGTGTCTAGGGAGCAGCAGGAGGAGTGCAAGGGCCGAGGAGATTCTGAGCCATCAAATATTAAGCTAAAACCCGACAGCCATTGGATCTGTCGAGAGTTGCATGAGATTTAAAACTCGCAAGCAGAAACGAAAGTCCCGAAGGGGGTGATATCGGGATATCAACATTCGGGTGTTCGGGAGTCTAGAGAACAAGAGTCCGAGCACTCGACATCAGAAATCACGAAAAGGAGAAAGAATCTTAGTTGTCCTTCTGCGGGAGGACGTGTGTCTCTGAATCATCCATTTCGGAGATTCGGGCACCGAGACTCACAGAGGTGAGCATCTTGACTTCGCGAGTAGCGAAGTCCCGAGGAAATCTGATCCATTTGTCTGAGAGCTGACGCGTGTCGCGAAATCCTCTCTATCGGGGATTCAGACATCGGAGGTCATAGAGGGAATTCTTTCAACTTCGCGAGTAGAGAAATCATGAGAGTATCAAGACCGTCCATCTGAGGAGGACAGGTGGCAGAGATCTAGGGATCTCGTGAACTTTGAGGTTCGCAAGGTGAGAACCCAGGATTTGGGTGCTCCAAGTCACGAGTGGTAAAGTCGCGAGAGAATCGCAGCCGTCCATCTGAGGAGGATAGGTGGAAGCAATCACAGAGTCATTGAAGTGGCGAAGAGATCCAGGATTCAGGTCTCGCAAACTCGGAGGTTCGCAGGGTGAGGGCCCAAGAGTTGGGTGCTCCAAGTCGCAAAATCATGAAGTCATGAGGAGTAGAGACAGCCGTTGGATCTAGGTCAAGGGAGGACTGTTGGATCAGAGCCTCATCGCGTGTTTCGCGTATTCGGAGGTTGAGAGGACCTCGTCTTGACATCAGAAGTTGCGAAGTGCCGAGAGCCGAGGCACGAGTGTGGACATGTGGCAGAACTTCAAGGTGGGGAACGTGTGACTAACAGGTGGACACGCATCACCTGGAGAAGGGAGTCAACGCTCCATTGACTTGTCGCATCTTTGGGATTCACGGGATAAGAGCATGAGAGCTCAACCCTTTGACTTGCGAAGTCGCAAGTAGCGAGAACACGAGAGGGAAAATAAATATCGCTTCTCAAGGGTTCATGAAGGGAGGGTGCTAATATTGGATGTTGAAAATCGCGAAGGTGCGAGCAGCGAGAGACACTAGCAGTTAAGCCTAGCCGGTGGTCATGCGCAGAGGGCGCTAACATAAGAGAGCTATACTCATTTCGTGATTTTGGGTATCACAGGATTGGAAAGGAAGAGTCGAGAGCTTCGACTCACAAAATCGCGAGATCGTGAGATTTTCGACAAGAGACTTCGGATTAGACCCTTGGTCGTAGCGCTGTGGTGGCACGAAGAAGTGGAGCTCATGCCTAGTGTTGTTCACGCAGGGGAGCTTCCGAAAGGACCTATGGATCGATTTGAAGGAGATTCCAACAGGGAATCGAAAGAGTTGCTTCGACCCATGAAATAAATTGAATGATCCTTAAGACTGGGAGGTCGCGCAGAGACTCTGTAACGATTTACTAACTATTTTTACTATATACAAATACAAGTATATACTATTTGTTCTTTAACGATTTGAAATATTAAAAAAAATTAAAAAGTTGTAATATTAAGTGTATTTCAATAGAACTTATAAGATAAAAGATAAAAACATTGATAAAAAGGATTCAACAATTTTAAGGAGAGATTTGCCATTGTATAACTGTGAAATCAATAACTTATATAAAAATGAATGTATTATGTTATACTTGATATTTTATAACTTGTATAGATGAAAATATTAAAACATTATGTTATAATTGATATATTATTTCATAAGTTTTTATTTTACATCTCATTATTATACCCTCTGAAAGCTAAATATATTGTAATCGCCTCAACATCAACTTAACTTTTTATATTAATGGGCAATATTTTCATACTCACTAAGTAGTCATTCACATCCTCTTCTTATAAGGTATGAGAAGATGAGGTACACCTCATTATTATATCTTCTGGAATCTAAATATATTGTAATCACCTAAGCATCAACCTAAATTTTTATACTAATGGGAAAATATATTATAATCGCCTAAGCATCAACCTAGCTTTTTATACTAATGGGCAATATTTTCATACTCAATAAGTGGCCATTCGCACCCTCTTCTCATGAAGTATACCTCATTAACTTTTTATACTAATGTGCAATATTTTCTTACTCACTAAGTATCCATTCACACCCTCTTCTCATGAGGTATACCTCATTCTTATACTAATATGAGGTATACCTCATTATTATACTAATGTGATTTACAATTTTGTATACCATGACTATTTATAGAGTGTGAAAGTAGGTGTTTGATCATTTGCACCCTCTTCTCATGAGGTATACCTCATTCTTATACTAATATGAGGTATTCCTCATTATTATACTAATGTGATTTACAATTTTGTATACCATTTCTTATACTAATATGAGGTATTCCTCATTATTATACTAATGTGATTTACAATTTTGTATACCATGACTATTTATAGAGTGTGAAAGTAGGTGTTTGATTTTTCACTAAGTATCCATTCGTACCCTCTTCTCATGAGGTATACCTCATTCTTATACTAATATGAGGTATACCTCATTATTATACTAATATGAAGTATACCTCATTATTATACTAATATGAGGTATACTTCATTCTTATACTAATATGAGGTATACCTCATTATTATACTAATATGAGGTATACCTCATTATTATACTAATGTGATTTACAATTTTGTATACCATGACTATTTACAGAGTGTGAAAGTAGGTGTTTGATTTTTCAAAATTGATATTCATGTTATTAGGAAATATTAATAGAATATTTGATCTTAATAAAGAATCATAATTTTTTATATAGAAATAGTTATGGATTGGTTTAAAAAAGATTACAATTTTTATCAAACAATACTTGAGTACCTAGAGTGAAGGAAGTCTCTATATGTAAGGACATATTTCCTCATAAAAATGGGGTGATGAGAAATCACACATAGAACTTGTTTTTGTTTCTTATATTTCTATACAACTTTGAAGTGTTTTGATAGATCTCAATAAATTTCTTACATAAAATTTGACAAAAGTAATAAATTTTAGATTGGAAGTGTAGTGACAATCATGTTTTTCATCTAAGAGAAGGCTTACGAGGAACCTTTTTTTGGCAATTTAACTCCTTGTAACACAAGAGTGATTTCTTTTGTCAGGGGAAGTGTCTCATGGTGCCTCCTTTTCCATAGTACGTTTTTTGTTGGATTTCATTCCCTGCTCATTGTGTTATTGCCCCTATGGTGCTCCTAGTATGTTTTGACGCCAAGTACATTTTATTAATTAATTATTATTTTATAATAAATATAATATAACTGAAGTGGTAGTGATCCAGATTATATCACTATATTTCTTGTCATCTATCTCGATCCTTTTACAGTGGAAAAAATTGAAGGAATCAACCTGTAGGGTCATTTTAGTGGTAGACCTCAGTTTTGAAAATTGGGGTATAGAACCTTCCAAGGCCATTTTGACGCAACACACGACATTTTGGGGGGTTAAAAATGTGTCAATCAGAGCTTGTATGAATATTTGAAATGACTCCCACAAGTTGACCTACTGTAATTACCCCCATGGTACAAAAGGATGCCACATTATCCCTGTTACTCATGTATATGGGGCTATCCATGTATGTAATTTCAAGAATATTCTATAATTTCCAAAACCCTATCACAATTGAGGGTTGAGGAAGTCAAAAACCTACCCGTAGATGGCTATCAGGATATGTTAAATACCGATCCACTAGGAGGAGAAGGGGTTCCATTATTTTTCATTGTATCTTGTTCCATAGCTGAGAAAAACATCTAAGAGTGGTATTATGTGATCATAATAGAGCAGGAAATATTATGTAGCAGCCATATAGGCCACAGGTCAAAGAAAACTCCACAAAGAGTGTCTCTTTCTTTGTACTTGCATCATTTCTATACCAAAGAAAAGAGAGTAGAGAAACCTCATCTTCTATTTGGGATTTCTCCCATATTGGGTTTCCCAAGTTAAATCTCGTGTTTATTTTTGGATGGTGTGATTATATTTTATTTTTCTCTATTTTCTACATTTTATCTATTTCATGCATCACAAGAAAATTAGTAACTAAATATTTTGGACATCTAAAGGAAAGATTTCAGTATTTTATTAGAATTGTTGTGACAAACTGTTCTAGTGGAATATCCATGGTAGTTTACAGATCAGGTAGGTATACTTAACATCTTTTTCCCATGAATTGATGGCTCTGAGGGATGAGGTGTCACAAAGGTGTCCATAGGATTTGAACCTGTGACCAGATGGGGACTAAACCCCACACTGACAAACTTCCCTACTACATGGGGCTAGTATACTTAACATATTTACCACATGACGACCATACCTACTTTAGAAGGTTGTACCATCTCACATTCTCAATGTCTTTTTGTCTTATGACGACCCTTGGTTTTCCTTGTCATTAATTATGGGTAGGGAGTGGTCGGTGGGTAAATTTTTTGAATGTCACTTTATGGACTAGCCCTTTCTCATTTCCTTTTCATTCGTCTTTCTCCTCTTTTGTTACAATTTTTGTCTTTTCTTAGATATTTTTGTTCAATTTCTTTTGATGTAGCTTGATGAACTTCAATTGCTTCAAACAATAATGATCTTTTTTGGATGAATCCATGAATCTTAGTCCCACTTTTT
>ML850043.1:8981-20107 GCA_009831015.1 Picea engelmannii
GTGCCTCCCTAGACCCTACAACTCATCATTTCACTTATCAAAGCCTTGCCAACTCACTCCAACTCATTTCCACTTCATCCATCCATGCCAAAACCCTAACTTACCAAAACCCTAAAAGTGATTTTTCTTTGATGTGTGACACTTATAACTCATCTAAGAGGGGTAGCTTTGCCTTCCCAAGTATAAATAGAACCCCTCCCTCATTTAACACCATGTCTTGAGCTATTGTTATGCTACTTGATTTTCCCCTCATCTCTCTCTCTTTTGGTTCATTGTGCTTCATTTCCATTTTGCTCTTCAAAGCGTTGGAGCAACTTGTTGCTACAACACTCTCCTCTTGAGTAATAGAAAGGCTTTGGAGGATTTTGAAGAAACAAAGAATATTCTTGTTGCTTCTTACTACTATTGAGGTGATCTTGTTCTATTTCTCTCTCTCATTCTTACTTCAAGTTTTATGGATCTAGAGTAGAGGTTTCAAGCAAAGTATTTTGTTTGGATAGATCTTATGGTAGTATTATCATAAGATCTAGTGAAGTGTTTAGTTGGGTATTTCAAAGTAGTTTGTTTTACCATCTAGATCTACTCACATTCTATCTATTTTTGTAGCTTCTCTCTCACATTTTGCAGGTTTACCTCTAGGGTTTTATTGGGCTAGCCTCAAGGAAGAGTCTACTCTTAAAACCCCCTTAAACTCAATTGCTTTTCAGATCTGGTTTCTCTACTCATTCCTTCTATATTTCAGCTTGCTAACAATCATAGATAGGTCACAAAAATACATTTTTACTTGAAATTTTTATGTGAAAAATTTATGCCCTAAAAACAGAAATTTTTCCTCACTTTTCTTGTTGTGTGCAGCATTTCCAGCAAGCAATAGCTTGCTGGTTTTTGCAGGTTCTCATCAGGTTAAGGGGTTTTGCTACCCACTTTTGGTCACACAACACTCCCAAAGGTCTCTCCTTTGGGTTGGTAAAAAATATCACCCTTCTCCTTCATTTTTCTAGCATTTATAAAGTCTTATTCTTGCTTCCAAACCCTCTTTGGCACAACAAGGGTAGGCTTGCCTCCACCTTGTGCCATTGTGAGTGGTTTCTTCCTTGCTTCTCTTTTCAAGTCATTCTCTTCAAAATTGCCTACACCTTAGGTGAGACATCCCCAAAATCGTAAGGCTAGTAATGTGTTGATAATGTGTTTATGCTTAATGGTTAAAATCTTCTAGAAGTAGATCTCACATTCACACAACTAGTCTTAGCTTAAGCCCATGGAGGCATAATTTCACTTACATGCTTTAAATCTTGCAAGTTTCATTTTCATAAATATCTATCTTAATGCAAGTCATACATGGGTAAATGATAAAAGTTTAAATCTTCTCATTGGCAAGTTGTTCTTGTCCTTTTCAAACCACTCTTTTCTTTCAAGCTTGCAAACATTCTTGGTTAAGTAAATGGTGTTGGAATAACTTATTCTTTCAGCAATTCATTAAATATGCTATACGTGTTTACATGTTTCATTCTTAAAATTCTAAACACATCTTTTTGGCTGATTAAAGTTTTGGTTTTGGCACCTTTTCACTAATTTTGGACACCTAAAAGTCACCAAAACACTCTAAAATACACTAAAATACTTAGCCCATAGGTATATCAACTTATTAGACATAATAGGGCACCTTAATTCACCATCTTCGCCATCTAAAACGGGGCTTGAGGAAGGCAACGGAAGGTGCTAGGCCGGGGACGGTCTCACAGCGCGCGGCGTCCTTTCCGGGAGTACTCGTGTCCTTAGGGTTGACCTATGAAGCTAGGGTAGGCCTCGTTGCCTCACTTCTTGAGCATCCAGCAGCCATTTGGTAATTGGGGGAGGAGGATTTTGGTTCAACACTTAGCTAGGGGGGGGCAATTTAAAATCTTTAAGCAACTCTTAAACCACCTAGTGTTTTAGGCTTCACTTTTTGGGGTACATCTTATGGTTGTCTAAAACATCACTTGCAAGCACATAACTCATTTTAAATCTTACATGCAAGTACACTTCTTTGTGGATTAATTAACTAAGTGTCATCTTAAGTATTATTGAGCATTTGATCTTTCAAGTATTTCTTTTCATTTAGTAAATGCTCGTTATGGTGTGATCCCTCAAGAGATAACGCATCCCATTTGGAGGCATCATCTTGTTGGATCTTGAGTGTTGTGATTGCCATTGAAAAGCAGTCCAATAGAGTAAGTGCTATTGGGGCATACTTGGCTTAATGTGGATGATCTTTATGTTTTAAATATCTTTAAGTACCTACACATTTAAGCACTTGGTTATCTTGCCTCCTTTGTACCTCGTGTATCTTGTTCATAATTGTTGTGCTATTCTTTCATTTATTGTTGTAAGTACTTGTATCTAATCTTGTTGTGAAGTGATTGTAATCTTTGTAATCTAATTGTAAATCCTGTGTAATCAAACACCCTTAAACTTTAGTTGACCCCTTGCCCAATCTTAGGCACTAGTCTTAGTTGTCTTAGGAAAGGGTTTGCTTGACATAAGTAGATAGTTGCATCTTGCATTGCTACCTTTGCATCATAGGTTAGTCTTTCCCCCCAAAACCTTTAACCAATTAAAATCAACTCCTAGAACATAACGTTAATTTCATCTAGAAACTAGGGTCTACCCACTTTGGCTTCCCTAGGAGTAAGCCTAGACGGAAGAGGTTCAAGTCAAAGTGGCAGTGTGGACTTTGAACCTAGGCATTATGCCTCCAAGGACACACTAAGTGAGTCGGACTTAGCTCACATTTGCAAGTGTGTATTAGAACGGCAACACTATGTAAACATGATATATATAAGAGCTTTGAAGAATATTGTTATCTTGACTTAAAACAAGAAGTATGTTTTATACTGCTTGAATTTCTTTGAGGGTTCCCTTTCTTCGGCAACTATTGCTTCGTCTGTTTCCTTCCTTTTCTTTAACTCAGGACAGTGGTTCTTGTAGTGACCATATTTTCGACAGTTGAAGCATTGTATCTTTGACATATCCTTTTCTTGATTTGGTTTCTTCCTTGAGCCAAACTTCTTATTCCTGAAATTCTTGAACTTTGTTGTGAATGCTTGATCATCGTATTTCTTTTGGGATTTCTCTTTTGCGTTAATCCTTGATTCTTCTTGTGCACAACAAGTCCAAAGTTCTTCAAATGTGGGATACTCCTTCTTGTGTTCATGCTTGCGGCAAATGCATCCCATGGCTTGGGAAGACCATTGAGTACTATATTTACCAGTTCCTTCTCTGAAATGATTTCTTCAATAGCTTGTAGTTGATCTCTTAACTGAGAGATTCTCACAAGGGATGATGTTATGATGTCATCATCATTCATTTTCATGTCACGGAGCTCATTCTTCAGACTCATTACTTGTCCAATGTTTCTAACTGAGAAGAGGTTAGTTAGGGCATCGTACATCTTCTTAGATGAGTCAAAATGAGAGATGTAGGGTATCAAGTGGTCTTTTACAGAGTCCACTATGATACTCATGGCATTGATGTCATTGTCTTTGAACTTCTCCATAACTGCAACGTTCTGAGGTCCCTTCTCTTTTCCTTCTTCAAATGGTGGTTCCACGATCTTTCCTTTCATGATATCCAACACTTTATTCTTGGCAAGGATGAGATCAATCCTTGTCTTCCATGTTCTAAAGTTAGAAGCCCCTTCTAACTTGTTTACTGACTTCATAGAGTAGATCATGACTGCTTTGACTTGGTCAACCTTTCACTTTGACCAAAAACTCAAACTTGACGTCTTAGCTTGCTAAGAGTACCATGAGGTGCGCTAGGTTAGGGTGTACTAGGATATCCAAAAATTAGGTCAATCTCTTCACTTAAGGTGCCTCAACAAGAGGGTTAGGGTTTCATAGCTACAGCAAAAACTTTGATTGCAACTGCAACTGTAACTGAGCAAATCCTCGCAATCTAGCTTCCAGTGGTTAGACTATCTGAATATAGTGTGGGCCCATAATCTGTTAGAAAATAATAGGTGTGCTCGTTTAACCATAGACAATATAGCAATATTGTCACCCAACCATAGGCCAAAGCCACCCCCGAGCACCTTAATCTTGACAGAGAATAATTCTGGAAGCAAACCCTAGGCCTAATAGCCAATCAAGGTAGCGTATCACTCTCTAGAGTTAGCATACCAAACAGAAATTCCAAACCATAACCAAGAGAGAGTACAACACTGAAACCGAAAATACAAGTTGCAGTAGTTGCAACTGCGACTACTCTCCAAACTTGCGCACAACTAAATTTCTGCAGTTGCGAGTTGTGTGTGTCCAAATGAGCTCTGGCATTTTGTATTTATACTGCTCCTCCTTAGCTGTCTGGGCTGACTTCTCATTCTGGAGGCTAAAAACTCAATATTAAATATTTCCTTTAGCTGACTTATCTTCTAGGGTTATGTCCAATGCTTTAGGGTTTCTTCTTGCTTCCCGGAATATTCTATTATTGTCAGGGTTACACGTGGAGGTTAATACCTCCCGCAGCTACCATAATATCAACAGCCACTACTTGTTGATACTGTCAAAGATATGTACATACATATGTTTAAATTGTATCATTATTCTAAAGGGTATTTGCAGGAGAAATGATCTTTTGTCTAAACAATCGTAGATCCAAAAGGATCTCAGATCCAGCACATTCAGAGGAACAATGCACCCCAGGTTTGATAAATTTGATGTGCCTCTAGGTTGTATTTTGATCTATTGAAGTTATGACTATCATACTAACCATTGGTCAAAATTAAAGTATAAGAATGATTAAGGTTGAGATTATAGAGTTTATTCTCTAACTTAGATTTCTGTCAAGAAAGCATATTATCTTAGTACAGAGGACAACTTGAAGAGAATACTTGTCATCCCGAGTCAAGAAGACTCGAAAGAAAAGAAACACACTCATTCTTGAGGATGAGACTCCAGGTTCCAGGTTTGATTGATTAAATTGATAAAATTCAAATATACACATATCAAGTTTGATAACTGCTAAACACTATAGTTGTGATAGCAATCTTTGAAAAGTTTTATTATTGAATACTTGGTAACATGTGAGCACTATTGAGATAAATGCTTATTGTAATTATTTACTAGATATAACTAATATCTCCTCTAGGAGAAACTTCTTGTTTTGTCTCCAGGTTACCATAGAGGAATGAATGATCACAACACTAGAAGAGTGTTGCTCTGATTTCTTATTATTATATTTCTTACTTTTAACCCTTGTTTCAAGCAGGTCACAAGTGATAGCTCTGAAGGAGCTACTGTGACGACTCTTCTCCCTATTGTTTTTATTATTATTATAAAGAGTATTATTCTTGTCTATTGTTCTCCCTTGTTGTTCTTGTTCCGAGCAGGTCACAGGTGATAACCCTAAGGGAGCTATACTGACGGTTGCAGAAGGCAACATATTAGATGAGACATGGAGTAAACTCTCCAAGTTGTTTACATGACCGTATACATCCATGTACCGAAGAAGAAGAAGAAGCTACTTTTGCTAGATACAAAACATCTCATATGAAGACAGATCATGAGAAGCAGAAGGCTCCAAAGATGACAGAACAAATCCCTCTGATGTAGTTGATCACTCTTCATATCATCAGGAAGAGTTGGTAGAGCCAGAAGGGCCAACCCAGAATCAATACAGTAACCAGGAAGAGTCTATCATGGTCCCATGACACTTTGCAGGATGCAAAGCCATATAGCGTTGATGAGCCATATCAGAGGGAGCAAATGGCTCCAAAGATTATATAGACTCAGAGGGAGTCAAGCTTCAGAAGAAGCATGAAGACTCAGAGTGATCCTGATCTCAAAAAGGATCAGATGAGAAAAAGAGATATCTTCCAGGACCGATAGACAGATGCCATGAGAAGACTAGATCGTAGCTTCAGAGACCTCTAGGAGATGTGAAATCTCCTAGGAAGATTCCCTTGTTTTAGTGACAGAGGAGAAAGCCAGTCAGAAGGATTGGGATATGGATTTTTCCTTGAGACCAGAAGGGAAGTCAGTGGTGACTTCCAAGATTGATCTAACAGATCAAGCATGTTGCAAACAACAGTATAAAGATGTACAAAGATTTGTGTCCAAAGGATTCTCCGAGCAAGAGAGAGAAGACTATGAAGAGAGACTTGCTCCAGTAATAGAAAGAAGTATATATAGAAAAAAAACATGATTCATTAAAAGAAGCCGACACAGTATTAGATTCAGAGGGAGCAGGTATGACAATCCCTGTATTTGAGATTGAGTTACCTCCAGTGCCAGTTGGTGCACTACATGAGTCAAGCCATGGAGACATGACTACAATAGAAGATCGACTTATCTCTAGAGAAAGAGGATGAGTTACCCTCAGTATCAGTTATTGAGCCACTCTCAGTTTTAGATGAAGTTTTTGTCGTGATGGAGTTGAGGAGCTACTCTCAGAGTTCAACAGCAATAGTGAAAATGGGGCAGTCATTCTCAGTTTCGGAAAACGTTGTTGCAGGTGCAGAGTCCCGGCTCCAAAACGAACAGTTGCAGAGAGAGTAGAGAACATACTCTTAGGCAATGAGACAAATAGTGCTTTGCAGAAAGCACATAAAGCCAGCACATGATTGTGTTGATTGATTTGCAGCTGAGCAAGTGTACCAAGTTGGTACAATGTGATGTGAAAATATGGTTCGAAGAACACGAGAATAGATATATGTTTTGCATGAAAGACATGTTCACCTGACTATGGGAAAACATGTGATGAGGTACCTAAAGGGTATGATCGATTATGGACGCAGATATATCTCAGAGTGTGAGATAAGATTGCAGATTCAAATTGGGCAGGCAGTGTCACAGACCGAAAAAGTACATCTAGATGTTGCTTTAGTTTGGGATCAGTCGTGATCTCGTCACTCATTGAGAAGCAGACCAATATGACACTCAATTCTACAGAGGCATAGTATGTGGTAGCATCGTCAGCTTGTGGAGAAGCAGTGTGGCTTCGAAAGTTGATTGCAAAATTGTTTGATCTCGAGTTGAAGGAAACATGTATCTTTTATGACAACCATAGTTGCATTAAGTTGTCAGTGAACCCAGTGTGTCATGACAAGTCAAAGCATATCGAGATCAAATACCACTATGTCCGGGACGTGGTACAGAAGGGAGTAGTAAGACTCCAGTATATTGCCACCGACGAACAAGTAGCAGATGTGTTGACCAAGCCCCTGTCCAGAGTCAAGTTCGAGTATTTCAGAGACAAGTTTGGAGTGATCCAAAAAGACTTCACCAATAGCAGGAAGTGATGTGTACCCCAGTAGTGGGAAGTGACATGTTTCCCAATAGCAGGAAGAGATGTGTTCCCCAGTAGCGGGAAGTGATGTGTTCTCTAGTAGAGGGAAGTGATGTGATCCTCAGTAGAGGGAGGTGATGTGATCCCCAGTAGAGGGAAGTGATGAGCTACCCCAACGCAGGCTGGTACGCTACCCTAGCACAGGTTGGTAACCCTAACGTAGGCTGGTACGCTACCCCAACGCAGGTTGATAACCCCAACGCAGGATGGTACGCTACCCCAGCGCGGTATGGTAACTCCAACGAAGGCTGGTACGCTACCCCAGCGCAGCTTTGTAACCCCAACGCAGGCTGGTACGCTACCCCAGCACAGGTTGGTAACCCCAACGCAGGCTGGTATGCTACCCCAGCACAGGATGGTAACCCCAACGCAAGTTGGTACGCTACCCCAACGTAGGTTGGTACGTTATTCCAATGAAAGTGCAGAACTTCCTATGATATATAGATCCGTGATTGACAACAAGACAATGACCAAGTATGCAGAAGCACAGAAGCAGTGATGATGACCGTGACAAGAAAAATACCTTCCTTGTTAAGAGGGAGTGTTGAAGATTGAGTAGCTTCAAAAGATATCCTTATTGTATTTGACCAAGACAAAACCCTAAAGAATCTTATTACATTATATTTATTAATATGTCCCTATTGTGCCTTTGTAAATGTCGGCCGTATTGTGCCTTGAAAATTAAATGTAATTTAAGAGGGTAAATTGACAAGTCGCCCAGACCCTAATTTAGGGAGATCAGACTACTATTTATAAGGGAGGCTAGAGCCTCACTTATACACTCACTCATGAGCTCTGCAACAAGAGAAAAAGTGCGCAAGTCTTGGAGGAGAAGTTGTTGCAACTGGGGGTGACGTCATAGAGGGTTTTGGTCCATCTCTTGGTATCTCTTGGTTAAGTGGTGTGCTACTCTTTCCTAGTCAAGAAGTAGAGGAGGATCTTCTGCCTTGTTAGTTCTCTCTTGGAGATAAGCATTGTTCTTGGTTGGATAATCTATATTGAGGAAGTTTGTTGGGTTTTCTCCCCCAAGAGGGTTTCCCAGGATAATCTGTGTGTCTCTCGTTTCTGTGATTTTCTCTCTTTCAGTGATCTTATATATGCAGGTAATGTGTTAAATAATTGTAATAAAAAAGAAGAACCATAACTGCTAGTTGCATAAGTAAAATAACAACAATCAGCAGTCGTAAAGTTGACGTCAGGGTCGTACAGGTTTCAGCTAGCTAGGGTTTGTACCAGGTTTGCAAGTTGGAAGATTTTTGAGATTTTGTTGAATTTGTAATTTGCCGAAGGACTGTTTTTTTCCTCAAAATTTCTCAACCATAAAATTTTACAAAACAAAAATTTTGTGTCTCATGTGTATGGATGATTTATCTCTGATCTTTATGTTTCCGCTATAATTTTTCGTCATAATTTCAGTGTAAAATTATTCAGTAAAAACAACCCTAGTTTAGTGTTTCATGTCACTTGGAAGTAATTTTCAGATCTGAAATTGAATGCATTGAATTGCCCAACGTAAAATTTGACAGAAATCACCCTAGAATCTAGTTACATCTCTTCAAGGGAGTCATTAATTAACCCCATAAGCCAAAAAAAATATAGTAGGCACTAGTCTTCTCCCTTTGGTCAATCATAAAACTCATTCTATCTCTCTATTTTTATTTTTTAGGGTTAAATTAGGGTTTTGTAACAACTATACATTCATTTTCAGCCATAGAAAGGCTAGAGGTTTTGGTATTTGTTCATATATTTCGCTTGAAATCATCTTTAGACCCTAAATTGTCTTGTTGATTTTTATTTCAACCCAATTATGGTTGGACAACTAGGATTTCTTGGCTCTTATATTCATTTATAATTTTAGATTTTGTTAGCTATCTAAAACCCTAACTTTATCCATCATCTTAGCTCTTCTTTACTTGATGATTACTTGTTCAAGGGCTAGAATTATTATAGTTGTAATTTGTTTTACGGTTGTAATTTATCACTTTTCATACAAGTTTTGCAACATCCCTTAGTCTTTTCTTGATTTATAGTGTTTGGGGATCATCTTGCATCAAATTTTGACTTGACATATATTCCAAAACTGCCCTAGAGTACCTCAAACCAAATCTGGAATTGACTTGAATTAGGCACCCAAAACCCTAACCTATTTGACATATCTCATTGGTAATATTTTGGGTAGATACTTAGGAGGCCTTAGAATTGATTGTGTCTTGCCTTAGGAGTCCTAAGTCCTACCAGGGAAGCCTCCCTTGTGTTGGATACAAGCCTTTACTAAAAAAAGGGAACTTGTTGCCTAGGTGACAATGATGACATCTTCTAATGTTCCACTTGTCTTGGCACCTTGTGAAGGCTTTGCACTAAGGCGCTAGATTGTGTGGTAACGCTTACCTACAAAATCAAAGATCTTCAAGATCAAATTATTGTACTAGATGAAACCTAGGCCCTGTTGTCGTCTTATACACACCTGGGAGACGTGGAAGAAATCTTCAATCCACTTGGTGTGTTCTTGGGGGCAAGTGAGAGTTAAGGTGTTGTCACCTAATCCTCAACTCCTCCGTCTAGGCTAACTCCTAGTGAAGCCAAGGGGGGAGTCCCTAACAAATATACTAAGGCTTGAACAAAACTAAGTACAAGAAATAAATCTAGGAGTTTTATTCTTTCATCAACCAACCATAAAGTGAAAATACACAAATCAATTATTCACCACGATATATATATTAAACATGTACTTGCATAAAAGAATACTTAAAACACAATTGTTAGATGCAAGTAAAATCAAATTGCTTCAAGTAAATGACTGAAAAGTAAATGAAGCATATGGCTTTGCAAAGTGTGTAAATGAGACTAGTGCCTTAAAGGTAATTGTGGGCAGTGCACTTCGTGTATTTTATTAAGGTAAATTGATGTTGAGTTAATGAGAGTATGTGGCCACTTTGGAGGTTAGCTCTTTGTTTGGAAACTTGCAGAGAGTTTACTGAAACCCAAATGGTCTCACCAATAAACTCAGTTAAAGTGTTGGATGTCCAAAACGAGTGGGAAGCTAGGTCCCGAGAGGGCCCGCCTTACTTTGCAGGTCACTTTAAGACGTTTTCTCGCGCATTAATCTCACTATTTCAGAGATTTCCATAATTATTCTATCACCACTGACTAGCTCAGCGTGTATGAAACTTACTCCCAGCAGATCGAGACTAGCTCGCAACTGGAAGGGTCAGGAACCGCATTGAGAGCTGAAGGGAATTGTTTATTTTAAACAAGAAAGCAAAAACTGAAATTGAAATGTTTTCTAATTACTAATGTCGTTACTGACCAGACTCTTTGGAGGAGCTAAGGAGATAGGTTATTTGCCTGTTATTGATCAAAGTTGCACTAGGATGGACTTCCAGCGAGCCGCCAGAGTTTGAACATTATTGTTCAAAGTTCAGAGTTCAGAAGTTCAGTCGGTCGTAAAGACCACCTTTTTTCACTTTACATTTCCATAAAAAAATTGTAATAAGAGAAGTTGCATGATGAACTTGTAAAAGGTCTTAGCCACCTTAAGTCCTAAGCGTGAGTTATACTCTGGAGTGTTTTTTCACTTACCAATTATATTTTGCCGTTTTCAGGCAATTTATAATTTATGAGTTTTTTCACTCAATCCCTCCAGAACTGGAGTATATGCCCATGGTTAGGCTTGAGCATGGATCTAAGCCTAGTGTCTAATGTAAATTACCATGTTAAACATTCTCCTAGAGTCTTATGGAAATGTACTAAGTCCCCCTTAGGATTTTTTTTTATTTTTTCAGTTAATTAAAAAATTGTCA
>ML850044.1:0-11880 GCA_009831015.1 Picea engelmannii
AGTTTCTATCATAACTATTAAGATAAATAAAATTGTTTCCATTGACAAGATTAGGCAAATGCTCTAAAAGGAAAGAAATTGTCTATGTTCAATACAAATGCTTTGGTGAAAATGTGAAGATGGGTAACACTTTTTGGATTGAGGTATGATTAGGTGATGTTATTTTGAATGTTTTGACAGAGAGTATGATCGACACAATATCTCAATCAAGAGATTAAAAGTCTCTATTGAAACATTACAAAAATTATTTACCAAGACACTCTATTGGTTTACCTAAGGTTAAAAATTTCTTGGGCCCAAATTTTAACCAAAGGTTAGATTATTACCATAAAGAGACTAATGGAATAACAAAAAATTCTCATCCAAGAGTTCAAAAGTCTCAATCAAGTCAATTTTTTTTTGTAATAATCAACATCAAACTCTCATATGAGAGTTTTTTCAAACTCTAGACCAAGAGTTTTGGAGAGTTAAAATTAACTCTCATCTAAGAGTTAATTTTTTCTTAGCTAAGTATTCTCTTAACTCACAGGAAAATATTTGGAAACATAATCTATTTTATTAGAGCTAATGGATAGTGCAATTTAATGCTTCCCTCTAATAAAATTTTAGTTGCAATAGAAATATGGAAAAATAAAAATATGTTGAGCAGGAGGAATTATTAGAGGTACATGTACAACTTATTAGAATATGGTGTAAAAAGATGAAACATAGGAAATTGAATTATCTTCTGGAACATATAAATTTTATTTATGAAAAAAAATTATAACTCAAAAATATGCACATTCTTCTAACAATGGTATGTTAATTTTTCTCTAAAATATAATGCATATGTCTGTGATAATATGCTTGTTTTGTATCTAAATGATGAAATTTCTTGAAACAAATTTGTACAGTTGTAGATAATAGTGGGTTATTGTATGCCACTATTTTTGCATATTTTGTTATGTTGACTTTTGTATATTTGTTTGAAATTATTAAAGTCAGTGAATCCATAAAAGTATGAGGTCAAGGGTCTTAACATAAAAACTTTAGTGTGCAGGTATATGTCTATACTTGTGCACCATATAATATGTTTTTCCAAATGGGCAAGGCATTAAAATGTTATGCCATTAATAAAATCCATATGTATTTTAGAATTATGATATATGTACAAATAAAAATTAATAAAAAATAGAAAACAACACACACACACACACACACACACACACACACGCACACACACACACACACACATAGAGAGAGAGAGAGAGAGAGAGAGAGAGAGAGAGAGAGAGAGAGATAAGTGTGTGTAGTTTCATAAATAATGAATATGTGGATCATATTTAAAAACATGGTTGAAAATGGAGATAAGAATAGGGAGATCAAAAAATGAATGCATTTTTGTTTATGAAACCCAAACCACCAATTTTGTCAGTATGAAGCTAAAATGCAACCAACTCATCCAAAACGTAGAGGAAAATAGGCAATCCCACCCATTTTTTTTAAATTTATAGGAATGTGCACACATTCTTAATAACACACACACATTATTACTAGTGCACGTGTTTTTATTACATAAAATCAAAAGTATGAACAAATCCCCTCACTTTTACATGTTTCAAAAGGAAATATTTAGCATTAGTACATATCTTTCTCTCTTATCCATATTCCAGTCCCCTAGGCCCATCCTCTTTGCACAAAACCACCTAATGGTTGCATAGAATACCACCTGGGGGTTAAAGACCCCATAGAGAGGGCATGTGTTGTGGTTGGAGGCCTTGTTCACAACACTTGAGGCCTAAAAGGTTCATTTTCTAGTATAAGGGCCTTGTTTTCATTTTCAACTATGGTTTATGCCCCCAAACCCATCACTACCACACAAAACCAATTAATGTCATCCATATCCCACTTGGAGGCCAAAGATCCCATAGAAAGGTCCTATGTAGTGTTTCAATGCATCTTTCACCACACTTGAGCTTGAGAATATTTGTTAAAGGAATGAGGCCCTTGTTAAACTTCTCTAGCCATTGTCAAGATGCAAAGACCCAAGAGCCATCCATTGTTCCCAAGACCTCATAATGGCACCCATATTCAACTAAGTCAAAGACTTCCTAAAGAGGGATCATGTCATTATTTCTACGTGTTGTTCATGGTGCTTGATCTTGAGAAGGTTCAATTAGGTATTAACGCCATTATTTCTCCCCTGACCATGTTTATATCGTAACACATACTTCTAGTGCACAAAAACTACTTATGGTTCCTATATCCCACTCAAATATCATGGACCCCCTAAATTCTAATGGAATTAATATCCAATTTTGATGTCAAATGCCTCCTAGAGAGGGTTTTGTTGTGGTTTGAGAATGTTGTTCATCACGATTGATACCAAGATGTGGATTTTAGGGCCTAAGGCCCAAGTTTTTTTTATATTAACCATAGCACTTGATCTCTAGAAGGTTCATTTTGTTGGAATACTGAGAGGGAGGGTGAATCAATATTGAGCAATTTTTACTACTTTTTACCACTTTCAATCAGAACATGTAATCGTCACTTTATCAGAAGTGTATCATTTTCATTCAATATATCATAAGAAGTATCAATCAACAGTGCATAACAAATAACCACATAAACACAGTACACCAGAGTTTACATGGGAACCCAAATGGGAGAAAACCATGGAATTATTTCTTATATATATCAAATATTACATTCATAAGAAGCACCAACTTCCAGATTCTCTAGAACCAACTGGAAGGAGGATTCAACCCCCTATTTATAGGCTCCAAACTGAAGGAATCTACAACTCCCTGATTTCTATACCTACAAATAGAAGGAGGCTCCAACCCCCTAGTTTACAGAATCCAACCTAAATGAAGCTCCAACTCCCTATGTTCTCCATATCCAACCGAAAGGAGGATATGACCCCCTCATTTACAGGCTCCAAACTGAAGGAAGTTCCAACTCCCTATCTTCTTCGGCTCCAACCAGAAGGAGGATACAACCCCCTTTCCTTACCTCTTCCTTCTTCCATAAAATATAAGTGTAGACTCAACCTGTCACTACCACTTATATTATCATTGTCACTATCACTAAGACATCAACCTGTCACTATCACTGTCACTGTCATTTCCACTGTCACTGTCACTACCATTGTCACTGTCATTATCACTATCACTGTCACTAATATACCATCATCAATAAACTATAACCAAATCCACTCACATGGATACCAAAACCATCACCAATATGTGCATCAACCATGCACAAAAACATGTACCATATCATGCATCAATCATGTACCAAAACCTGTACCATATCAACCATGTATCAAAACTTGTACCATATCAATCATGTACCAAGATATGCCATAAACCATGTACCATGAGTTGTTCCTCATCCATATACCATATCACTCATTATAAGTCTCAATCATGCCATACACCATGTACCATAAGATATTCCAAGAGAAAGTACCAAAACATCAATGATGTGCCTCAACCAAGTACCAAAACATCAATGATATTAATCCAACCATATACCTCAATCATGTGCCAAATCCATGTACCAACGTGTGTTCCTCAACCATGTACCATGCCTCAACCAAATACCAATATATATGATACGGGAAATGTACCATAACATCACCAAGATGTGTCTCAACATGCATATACATGTGCCAAAGATGTGCCTCAAACTATGCACCAAAGATGTGCCTCATGCATGTTCCAATACCTCAACAATATACCAAAGACATGCCTAAAGAATGGATCATAACATCACCAATGTATAACCCTAAAAACATGCATATAAACATACCTATAGCTCTGTATCAAACCCAGTGCATCATCATACCTTGCTCAAACTTTTAAAAACCTGGAACAATCATTTTTCTCAAATTTTCCTTAGCCTCGCTAGTCAAAGACCATACATATAGCAGGGCCTCATGTGATGAGGTTCATACGACCCACCGGGGTGCCTCGCAGGGCACCAGTATCCTGACCTGCGGGGGTCATCAAAATTAGGGTTTTCTCAGAAAAATCCCCGCACACCTACAATCTCAAAACTTTCTCCTCCGCACTCCTTCATTTCCTCATATTCATCGCCTCAGATTCACCAATTGACCCCTTTCTCACTTAAAATATATTCAATAAACTTGTGTGTACAAATGAGAGGTTGCTTGAAGTGTATTTATACTTTTCCAAATGACTTATTTCCTTAACTTTAGGGTTGACCTATACTTTATTGTTATAACCACTTTACCCTTTAATTAATGACTTGTAACTTCTTGTTGCAATCGTTCAGGGGATTCTTAACCATTCTTCAGGGATTTCAACTTCAAGAGGGAATAACCCCTCAACTGTAAGGAACCATGTGGTGTACCACCTACTGTTGGAAATGAAACACCGAGGACTATCCATATATGAGTGTGATACATGCAATTTCATTGTCCTTAATCCTCTTTTTCCTCAAACAAATTAGGGCTTCATGACCAAAACTCTGGGAATTCTCAACCACTTATCCATATTTCCAAGGATTCTTTTAGAATTCCTCAAATAATCTTCCCATGAGGGACATGCTTAAAGCTATTCCATAATGAGACCACTTTGGAGACTTCTCCAAATAAATCCATCAGTTCTATATTATTGCAAACTTGTTTTGAGGATTCTTCTAGGATTGACTAGGGCTGACATCAATGAAAACCAACTATACAACAATATTCCCCTTTGGAATTGATGGAAATACACATACTCCCCATGTGACCATTGCTCCTCATATCTCTCTTCCAAAACTTCTCTCTCCCTTTGACATTAATGGAAAAGGGTATCTCCCCTTGGGGCTGCTCCCAATGTCTTCATGATTCTAATATTTCTCTTTCTCCACCTTTGACATCATGGGAAAAATGGTAACCCCCACTTGTTAGCATGTCTCCCCCTGTCTTCATTCTTATGATCTCTTTGTACTGGTGATTTCTCTCTCCTTGACTTCTCTGGAAGATTCCATGTAGATCAATGTGGGGATTTTTATACTTGATCCCTTTCCTCTCTTCCAATGCTTCTTGTCCATTGGTGATTCCTCTTGTAATTCACTGACATATATAAAAAGAATTCAAAGTTAATTGAATTTAAATCTTCAAGGTTTTTCATCTGAGCTAACATCAATGACATAGTCATCCAAAACTCTTCTCTTGACCATATAACTCTTATTGAATGTTTCTCTCTATCTTACTATGCTTTTCACTACTTTCCTTCCTATGACTAACTAATTTCACCTGTCAATATGCCTTCATCCACTATTTTGCATCTTCTCTTATTCATGTCTTTTGTACTCTCTACTAGACCTACCAAATATCTCATGAAATCGTATCTATACATATGTCATAAAACTATCCATGACTTTGCTACTCAACTGCACACAATATCGACCCATATGCTACAACTAATTACAACATATTCCTGAACTTCAAACTGAATCAAATATATCCATTGGTCTTCTCTATCTTTAACACATCCTTGAGTTTGTATCTCGTTGTTTGGAATATTCTATAAAATCATGAACCTCTTCCTGAAAAGAGTGACAATGATATTCTTTGTAACTGTCAGTTGATACCTGCATGGGAATGTGTTCTGAAATCTTCTCTTCAAACAATCAAACTATCACAAGACATTCTGCACTTTTTTCATCACACCATTTTGAAACTGCCTTCCCAAAATATGAAAACACTTCAAACTACTTGAAATATAGTTATTTGATCTTTAGAGTTGGCTTAGACCCCCCTATTCAATATTGATATTTACTGGGAGTCTCCAAGTCAGATGGCTCAAAAGGGTGGAGGAAGCTTCCCTATTGCAGAGTAATCTTCCTCTCCATCTATGGATTCATCATCTTCCTGAATTATGACATCCTCTTCTTTATCATCTTCTTGAATTATGACTTCTTCTTCTTCATCATGAATTCTGACATATTCCTCTTTGCCAATAGATTCATCATGATCTTGTGTTTTTGCAAATCATGTGAGTATGATCTATGGGACTTGTTATTCATTTACCTGCTCTTCTTATTTTTATTTTCTTCTCCAAACTTCCTTGTATCTGACATCGATGTTTTCCTTCATGAAAGGATCCATCACACTTCCACAGTTTTGAGCTATGTTTCCATAGTTGTGGCATTTGTAACATTCAATATTGTGGGGGGGAACATAAGCATTTATTTCTTGAAAATTTATTCCATACACTCTACAATTCACAGTTTTATGTCCAAAGTTATTACATATAAAACAATGACCCAAAAAGAAACCTTGATACCTGGAAGAAAATGACCCTCTTTGTGATGTAGTCCTTCTAAATTCATGCCTTAGTTTATCATAGTATTCTCTTTGTCTGTTTCCTTCTCGATGATTAAGGGTTCTAAGTGTATATGGTATTCTTGGAAATATACTTCTTTCTTATTCATTCCTACGATGATATTGTGTTCCTATGATTGACTTATCTTCTTCCATTTCCCGAATATTCTTCTTTTAAGGCTCAGGGCTTCTGATAAATTTTGTGTAACCTTTTTTTTCAGTTTCTTTCGTCATGGATATTAAACCTTTCTCAAAATGAATTTGCTTGTATCCTAGTCCATACTTGTCACTGCATGGCCTTTGACTTTTTAGAATGTCTTATAACACTTGATAAAATTTCAATTTCTTGTTGAGCTTTTTGACCTCAACTCTCAATGAAACAACTTCCTCTTCAAGATTCTCACACTCTTTTTCTTTCTTTAGCATATGGATCCGCATAACATCTTCTATTCTTTTTCCTTCTTCAAATTGTATTTTCAAGGAGATGATTTCTTCTTCAAGTATTCTTTATTGTTGGATAAATTCTCTTTCAATCTTGTTTAAATCTTCATGTCTTTCCTTAATATGGCTTGCCAAAATATTTTCCCTCTTTTCTGCTTCTTTTACCTTTGTTTTTAAATGAGCAACCTCTTTGGGATTTTGAGAACTCTCCTTTAGTTTCATCAATTCTTCTTTGAATAAATTTCTTTTCTTCCTTTCTCTTTTTAGCTCACTTAAGGAACTGATTAGTTCTGCTTCAAGATATACTTAACCTTCTTCATCACTCTTATAGGTTCCTTTATGAGCTTCCATTTTCATGAAGAGCACTTTTTCTGAGTCAATGTCACTATCATCATCTTCATCAGATGAGGAATTGTCTTCTCTTGAGTAGAGGTTTTTCTTGAAGACTTTCCTTTTATCTCCTTTCTTGTTTCCCCTTTGATATTTATTTTCTTTCTTGGGATCTTCTTCTTCATCACTATCTAACTTCTTATCATAAGGAAATTTAGTGGAAAAATGACCAATTTTACCACAGTTAAAACATTTTAAGGGAAGCATACCTTTATACTTTTTGGTTCCTCTCTTCAACTTCCTTATGAAGTTGGAAATTTCTTCATCTACCTCTGAATCATCGTTGCAGTGGTTGTTTGACTTTGGATTTTTCTTCTTCTTTTTTTTCTTCTTCGATGCCATGAAATATGCTTCCTTCCTAAATGGATTATCCTGTTATGTTCTCATTTATAGGCTAAAAGGACTCCATGTAACTCGTCCATGCTCAACGTATCAAGATCTAATCTTTCTTCTAGGGATGAAATCTTAGGATCAAATCGCATTGGTATAGATCTTAGTACCTTTTGAACAATGACTGGTTCTTTAATTTCTTCTCCCAAACCTCTAATATCATTCACTATTTCATCAAATCGCATAAAGTAAGCTACAATGTCCCCATCTATATTCATCTTCAGTTGTTTAAATTGACCTTTGTAAGTTTGAAGCTTGGCTCCTTTGACTTTGGCATCTCCTTCGTCGATATTTTGAAGTTTTTCCCAAATATCCTTTGCAGAGTCACAATGCATAACCTTGACACATACAATATTAACTAGGCCATTCAAAATAGCATTCATAGCCCTTGAATTGTTTTCATTGAGTTTTTTTTTGTCTTTATCTGTTGAAGGAGTGGTAGGTGTTGCGTATCTATTTACTACTACTTTTCATACATCAAATCCATGTGCTTGTACATAGGTTTTCATCCTTCTACTCCAGAAGGCATAATTTTCACCATCAAAATGTGGTATTCCAATATTAGTGTACTCCATGATTCTCCCTCCAGTGGTTAGATTTTTTTCTGAAGGACCTGCTCTGATACCAATTGTTGGAATACTGAGAGGGGGGGTGAGTCAGTATTGAGCAACGTTTACTAATTTTTACCACTTTCAATCATAACATGTAATCATCACTTTATCAGCAATATATCATTTGCATTCAATATATCATAAGTAGTATCAATCAATATTGCATAACAAATAACCATAGATACACAGTATGCCATAGTTTACGTGGAAACCCAAATGGTAGAAAACCACAAAATGCTTTCTTATATATATCAAAGATTACATTCATAGGAAGCACCAACTAGAAGGAGGCTCCAACCCCCTATTTGAAGCCTCCAACCTGAAGGAAGCTACAACTCCCTGAGTTCTCCAGCTACAATTTGAAGGAGGCTCCAACTTCCTACTTTACAGGATCCAACCTAAAGGAAGCTACAACTCCCTGTGTTCTCCGGCTCCAACACGAAGGAGGCTACAACCCCTTGATTTATAGGCTCCAACATGAAGGAAAATCCAACTCCCTATATTCTTTGGCTCCAACCGGAAGGAGGCTACAATCCCCTTTTTCCTTGTCCCTTCCTTCTTCCCTAAAAATTAAGTGTAGACTCAACCTAACACTACCACTTATAATTTCATTGTCGTTGTCATCGATACATCAACATGTCATTGTCACTGCCACTATCACTATCACTACCACTATCACTGTCACTGTCATTGATATACCATCATCAACCAACTATAACCATATCCACTCACATGGATACCAAAACCATCACCAAGATGTGCCTCAACCCATATTCCATAGCATACATGTGCTATATCCATACACCATGTACCATATCCATCAACCATGTACCAAAACCTATACCATATCATGCATCAACCATGTACCAAAACTTGTACCATATCATGCAACAACCATGTACCAAAACCTGTACCATATCAACCATGTATCAAAACTTGTACCATATCAATCATGTACCAAGATATGCCATAAACCATGTACCATGAGTTGTGCCTCATCCATATACCATATCACTCATGACATGTCTCAATCATGCATACACCATGTACCATAAGATATGCCAAGAGAAAGTACCATAATATCAATGATGTTCCTCAACCATGTGCCTCAACCAAGTACCAAAAAATCAATGATATGTAGCCAACCATTAAACTCAATCATGTGTCAAATATATGTACCAAAATGTGTGCCTCAACCATGTACCATGCCTCAACCAAATACCAAAAGATATGATATAAGAAATTCAACATAATGATCTGGATTATTTTCGGCATGAAATGAGAGCAGATGTTGGTCCTAAAGTCTGCACCTGACTGCTAAAGGGAAGATCTAGGCCACCTCACATTATGAATGGTTTTTTTTTTTATTTATGGGTCAGTTAGAGGGTTGGTTTACCAAGACATGAGCATGATTTGGTTGGCCAAATGACATGGACGAGGGTCCTCCTTGGTTGGTGGCACACTAAGGAAAAACAAGTGATACAACAAATGTAAGAAACAAAGAAAAACAACAAACCATTCAATGAACAATCTGATGCTAGAAGTTTATGTCTTAAAATGTCATTTAAAGGCATTAAACATGTACCAAAAATGCAGTTACTCCCACAGGTTGCAATAAAAACCAATCTTCATCAAAGCATAGTTGTTCTCATAGGTTGCATATTAATAAAGACAGGTTATACAATAGTTGAAGGAAAAGAAACGTACTTTGCACAAATCAAAATTGTATTCAAGTTAAGAGAAATATATACGAAATCGGACAAAAACACATTGTCATCAATAGTATATTCACCAGGTAGAGAGATTTAATCCATGCACAAAACAGGTACAACCAGTTGTTGTATTAATGTTTTTCTCCCAAAAATCGAACCCTTCTAACATACAAAGAATGCCTATTTTATCACAGATGTGGAGGCCCTCGACTAGTGTGGAACTAAGGTTTCTCTCTACACATCGATTGTAAAACAACGTATTAACATAACTAAAACACACTTCTAGAGTATGTTAATGAATAATCTGAACTTCACTTAACAAAAGGGAGTGGTTCTTATCACACAAAAAATACCACTTATTATGCTTGAAACCAAAATATTTTTGCAATTGAACAATTAAAAACTGCTACTAGCACTAAAGCTAGACTAATGTGCATGTTGGATTGAACCGATATTTGACAGAAGATGGCTAGGAGTGAAAGAACTATGTTTTGTATCGAGAACTGGCAGCCACTGGACATAACTAAATATGTTGGCAGTTTTTTTCCCCTACTTATCCCCTGGAGGAAAGAACCAAGTCATCTAGCATTTTCTGGAGTCTCTAATATTATTTTTGCAGTTTGGACGTGTAGTTTCCCCAATTATGGTTTGGCACCCCTTTTTAAACATTTCAAAATGTGCAATAAATTTGGATGATCCACTTCGGAAATTCGACGTTCATGGGATTTGGAGCGCAGAATACTCATATCTCCCAAAGGCCCGGACTCTTGGAGTCATTAACCACCACTTATTTCTAATTAACTCACGATTTATCCTTAAACATTTGGTGTTTCAACACTTCGGAAATTTAGGGTTTCGGGAGCTGTGAATGTTGATTTTGAGAATATCCCGAAGTTACAATGTTGCAGAGTGAAAAAGAATTTTTGGACCAACTTCGACTATTCGGGGCTCCAACACTTCGAAGGTTCAGAAAATTTTGCTCGCTTTGAGTTGAAATCCACCAGAGTTCAATCTCCTGGAGTGATGTGGTGGCTTGAAGTCACATCGATGACATGTCACTTGAAATAGCATAGATAACAGACCCAAATATTCTTGAAATGAGTGCCATGTGTCATGATAGGAGAGTGCCATGCATCATGATAGAAGAGTGCCATATGTCTCAACTGATGGATTCCATGTGTCTCTGGCTCTTCGGGGTTCGAGAGTTCTTGAATGCAAAGTTTGGATACCTCTCGGAGGGCCGAACTCATGAAGTGATTAGCCAGTGCTTATCACTAATTAGCCCATGATTAAGTCATGTTCAATATTTAGATATTTCAAGACTTCGGGGCTCTGGTGCTTTAGGGATTCAGAGGTCTTCATTTGTGTGCATTGAAATCCCCCGGAATGATAATATCTCAGAGCTGATGTGTCAACATGACGTCATTGTTGTTGACATGTCTGCATGAAAGAGTGGCATGTGTCACCCAGAAATGAGCGGATGATGTAACCCAAATGGCCTTAAATGAGTGCCACATGTCAGCGACTGATGGATTCCACGTGTGACCATGAATGAATGTTACGTGGCTCCGACGTTTTGACATTCAGGATTTTTTGAGTGCTAAGTGTGGAGATCCCCCAGATGGTTGATCTTGTGAAGCGATGCGGCGGTTCGACATTCGAGATTTGTTTACAAAGATGAGCTCAGAATTTTTGACATTCGAGAGTTTTTGACAAAGATGAGCTTGGAATTTTCAGCGCCAAAGTCATGAAGTGAATTTTGTGTAAATCTGCAATTAAAAATTGTTCCTTTCTGGAACCCCAAATGTATGAGAGTCATTGATCTGATCGACCTGATGGATCTTTACTGTTGAAAATTTACCTTTTCTTTTTTCACAATCCAGGCCCGAAAATGAATGCTCTGAATTGTTTCGTTTTGTTCACAGGCATTCCCTGTGCATACAAAAACGGTTGGTCGACCTATTGTGAGCTCAATCAACAGCAAGCACGATGACAAGTATTTTGAACCAAATCATGA
>WSFP011365600.1:0-32309 GCA_009831015.1 Picea engelmannii
TGTATGTGCATTTTCCTTCATGTCCAAATAAATTCATCAATCTTGTGGTCCAAAACCCATGACTAGGGTTGACATCAATGACAACAACCAATCTTCCAACAGTTTTGAGGATTATAAGCTGGATTTGGCATTTGTCAATAAGGGGGTTGTTGTGGAGCTTGAGAATTGTGTCTTGCCGAGAACTATGGGTTCCCTGGAAAAGGGACATTCCACAGATTAGGTGTGGTAGACACATTTTTCCCATATGGTTGATGGTAGGTTCTAGATTGAGGCTACCCCCCAGCATGAGGGTGCCCTCCAAATGGAAGTTGTCCTCCGGTGGGAGGATGCCCCCCATCTTGAGGTAGAGTTACCGGAATTTGAGAACTAGATGCAAATGACTGACCGGTACCACTAAATGGGTTAAGACCACCAACACTGGTCCCTCCAAGTTGTTGTATAGGTATGGAACTTCCCCACATAATTTGGGTAGTAGTGGCAGTGGAAAAATTCAGTGCTCATACCCAAAAGGAAGTGATGATGTAGGTCTTGGTGTTACTGGTGTGCCAATAGCAGCTTGGCTAACCACCGCATTATCGGCGGGAATAATCAGAATGTGAGGGACCATTGTAAAATGGGCCATCTAGAGAGGAAAAGTAGACCTTGGGCCAATGGACGATGTGTTCGGACCAATGGATGGTGTGGCCGTAAAAACGATGGCACCGGTAAAATGATTTAGTGGTACGGTGTAGGTGATAGGTGCATCAGCACCCATCCATGTTCCATAAAGATCCCGCACCATGAGCGACAGACTTCGAACAATGTCTGCGGTCCAAAAGGGGTCATCGGCTAAAGGGTTTGAATGAGACCCAGCCAGAATGTCAGAAGGATTGATGACGACAAATTCACCAACTGAATTCAGTTGGAGGACACGTCGTTCATATCCCTTCGGAATGTGGAAAGCTTCCGGAGACTCTGAAACAATTCAAAAATTCGCTAAAGGAGTGGGAACTTCTTCTTGGGAAGTTGTAGTGTCTTGAAACTTGCTCTGTTGAGGAGATTCCTCTGTAGAATGAGGGGGTAAAGGGGTATTCCCTTCCATATTTTCTAGAGGAATTCCATGTAGCCTCCACGAATGGCATGGAGGGTCGATGTTGGCGAAAAAGAGTCGGCGAAAATGATCTATGGCCAACTACCAAAAAGAAACAGAATACGCTAATATAATTTAAGAATCACAACCAAGCAAATAGGGCCTTCTCTCGATGACCGTACTAGTTGGTGATGAAATCCAACATCGCGTGATCAAGTCAAGAAGGGGCGGGGATATGGTGGAACAGTTACAATGGTGACCTTCTTAACAGACTTACGCCTTGGTGCAAGCTTCCACGCAGTAATTGTGGATTTACCCTCCAAGGAGCCCGAGTGAGTTTGACCAATGTCTGTTCCAGGTACAGTGAGACTTCCCTTCACTGTCACCTTGTGCAAGACCCTAAATATTATGGCCACTAAGGTTACCAATTCGCAGTCATCCCCTGGGCGGGTACAGTCGACAATCTGATCCGAACGTACGGGCAAGGTATCTAGCCTGAAATCAACTTGAAAGGCTTCCACGAAGTAATTGTGGATTTACCTTTAAGAAATCCCCATAATATGATCTGACCACTACAATCAGTCAAACCATGGAGGGATAATACCCATAGCTCTCCCAAATGCGACCTCGTGTGTAACCCCTATGTGAGAGGGGGATCCCAGGCAAACTTATACGACAATTGGATTTGACTCTCCCTAACTCAGGATGCTAATTTTTGTTTTGGAAACTTTGGAGAGTTATTCTCATAGCCTAATCCAAAGTACTAAGCCTAGTCTACTGTTGGTGGAGGATCCTAGAAAAGAAAATGTTCTAGATAATTTTTAATTAGCATTCATTTTATAGATGTTCTTTACTAAAAAGGGGTGCATGGAAGTGAAACGGATGGAATTATGACTCAGTCCCAAAAATGCATCAAAGATGATAAGCAATCATTTATTTTCATTGAACATCTATCTAAGGGAGAGAGAGAGTTCTTTTCACTAACAAGCACTAATAAGGAATGTCCTCAAACAAATTTTCTTCAAATCAAATCCGATGTGGTGCTAAAAACTTTTGAAATACCTTCTAATACGCAAAATCAATCATGAAGATGTCTCTTTATTGTTTGTATGTGAATAATGATTAATTCAAAACAATGCTCGTCTTGCTAATTATCTTTTTGGATCAATGAAAATCATACCAACACAAGCAATAATCGTACAAACAATACACCCTCTCGTCGTGGTCAAAACAAGAAGCGAAAGAGAAGAGAAAAATTAAAGAAAAACCAAAAATTTCACACCAAAAGAAATGTCGAAGAATAATGACCTTAACTAAGATCAAATTAAAAGATCTGTAGGCTTCTGATGTCCTTCACCAGAGTTTCTCGCTCAGTCAAAAAGGAGAGAACAAAAATGCATGGGTTCCAAAACTACAAACAGCAGAAAAACTCAAATAACAACGAAGAAAGCCACAAAATCTAAACAACAAGATGTTTGTTCTTCAAAAAGAAAGATGTCAAAGCTGAAAAGGAAGAAGCATTGACTCACAGGGAGACTCAACAAGTGAAACCCATAGGTAAAACCCTAAAAAGAGCAATTCTGGATATTTTTTTGGCCAAAAGAGGGTTGGCGCTCTGTTGTAAAGGGCAAGGAGCATTATAGTGCTTTTTGTAAGGAACTTAGGGAGTGTTGGCACTCTGTTAACATAGGCACAGGGGCGCCAGGTTCAAAAATCTCCTAAAATGTCAAAAAAACCAAAAATTCCAGTCTAGTCTTGTCAATCAAGTTGAGTGCAATGGGGTAGGGAGTCAATCAGCTCATGAAATCAATCAAAGAGGGGTGAACCAGGTCTGAAAAAAATCAAGGGGTAAGACAAGGTCTATGAGGAGATATCAAAACAAACAGTTTCGATTTGAGGACTCCCCAGTGTAGTCGCCAGTTTCCGTTGTAGGAAAATCGCCCTGCGGACAGGTAGATTGCCTCAAAGAGCTAGACCCTAAACTCTAAGACAAAAAGGTGCTTAACATGGACACTGACTTCCTTTCAAATCTATACAAACTAATGCATGAGGAGGAAGGAGAACAAAAGTACCTCTTTATCGACGTTTGTCCCTGCACGCTCCGAGTTGAGATCCAATCTTTCGCTCCTCGATGAGTCATGTAGACAAACAAAGTATGACCACTTCCTACTCTATTGATATTATCTTGAAAACAAATCTATCTATCAACGATAATTTTATGTAAGATAAGACACAAACTAGAAAGAAACAAGCCAAGCGTGTCATATTAATGAGAATAACGACAATAGTACTTACAATCGTAGATGTGAATGCGACAGCTTCATCAAGTCCCCTTTGTCTAAGCCTTGCTCGAATGATCCACAACCTGGATGATAGCAGCTTCACTGATCACTCTCCTTTAGTTGACTATGTGTTTCCTATGAGATCATAGGTTTCATGCTAGCAATTCTTCCCCCTTTTCACCATCATAGAGCCTTTTTATATAGGTTAAGAGAGGCTTAACCTCTTGAGGTATTTTTAGGGTAGGTTGAGGAATTCCCTCCTTAGATCAAGGATCTTCTGATTGAACCAAGAATTCGAATGCAACTGCCTTCCAAACATGAAAGATCCTTCCCTTATTCTCCTCAACGGGCCAACCACTATCCAGATTAGACAGTGCTCCCTCAAAATGGGCATCAGGGCGTTATAACGCTCCCTAGAAGGCTCAAGGGGAGCACCAACGCTCCAAGGATGGGTAGCGCTCCTGCAGAGAAGTGGTTTTTTTTTATAACGCTCCCAATAGCCTATGGGGGACTGCCATCACTCCTAAGGCTGATGTAGGGGAGCACTCTCCCTCAAAACCCTATTTCAAGAGCTCCTTTCAGATAATAAAAGATTCTTGACTTCAATAGATCATTCTACTTCCTCCAATTCAAGTGTCTGAGGTATTCTAAGTGTCTCCTTGGTGTCATCATCATGGCAGTATGCTTTGTTTGATGTTTGCGACACTTGCGACAGTTGAGAGGAACATGTGACACTTACGACACTTATCGAAGTGAGAAATATTGAGGTGTAACAATGAGGTCTTGTTGGAGTATCCCTCTGTCCGAGTTTTCCTTCCTTGGTTCCCATTGCTAAGCGTCCTCCCAAAATCTGGTTGTTCTTCCATTCTTGATTTCCCAAAACCTGTGTGTATGAATCCATGCTTTGTTGCTCCACGCTAGGTTCCAGATGGTTGAGCCTTCCCTGGTTCCTCCAAAAAGGATTTTATCCTGGTCACAGATTTCCAGTGTGTACTTTGGATTCGATAGGTTTACACAATTTGTTGTAGTTTCTTTGACCCAACGCCACCATATTTTCTCCCCATATGCATTGTTGGTCATTTGTGGATCTTGCAACCCCAAGCCTCCTTTTCTTTTTGGCCTACAGACTTTCTCCCAGGCCACCAGGGCCCATTTTTTCTTTGTTTCCACACCTCGCCACAGGAAGTCCCTCTGGATGGATTTGATTTTCTGTAGGATCCCCTATGGAGTGGGGAAGACTGACATCATATAGGTTAGGATAGCTTGTAAGACAGTCTTAGTTAGGATCAGTCTGCTAGCTAGATTAAGGGACCTATACATCCAGTTTTTTACCCACTCCTGTAACCTGTTTATTACTCCTTCCCAAGTTGAAAAACTATATACTTTGTCTGTCAAAGGAACCATTAAATACTTGGTTGGGAGTGTTTTCCGTTCAAAGCCTAGAATGTTGGTCAAATTCCTTTGGATAGTGGGTTGGTATTAAATAAAAATATCATCGACTTGGAGTGGATGATCTCAGTGCCCGAGGCTTCTCCAAAATATTCTTGGATGTGTTTGTAGGCTTTGGCTTCTTTGACCATGGGTATGGCGTGGAGGAGTGTATAATCTACAAACTGTTGGTGGGTTGAAGTGGGGCAATTTTTGAAGGGTTTGAGCCTTGTTATTTATCCAGTTGTTGTTGCACTCTTTATGCTCCTACTCAGGCCTTCCATCATCAAAATCAAGAGGAAGGGGGATAACCGGTCACCTTGTCTGATCCCTCTTGTGGACCAGAAAGGTTTGGATGGGGCTCCATTGATTAGTAGTGAGTAGCTTGTTGTGGATACTAGGCTGACAATCCAACTGATCTAGTGTTGGGTGAAACCAAAGGCTTCCAAAGTCTTGATCATGTAATGCCAGCTAATTTTATCATAGGATTTTGCTAGGTCCAGTTGTATTAACATTCCCCCCTCTTCTAAAGTTTTAAGGTGTGAATGATCTCATGGGCCTAGATGATATTGTCCGTTATTTGTATACCTTCCACAAATCCCACCTATTCTTGTGAGATCAGTGAAGGTAGGAGGGGTTTCAATCTATTTGCTTTGACTTTGGAGATAATCTTGTAGATCATGTTACAAAGTGCTATGGGTTTGTACCGGTCCGAGGTTTTGGCTTCATTTTCTTTAGGGATTAGGTCGATCATGGTTGTATTTAGTGCTTTAAGGATGGAGGAATACCTTCTAGAGTCCTCTACTACCTTATAGATGGCCTTGAAGAATTCCACAATGAAGCCATATGGACCCGGTGCTTTTTCACTGGGCATTTCCTGGAGAGATTGGTCAACTTCTTTCGTGGAAATAGGTTTGTTCAGGAAGATGTTTTGTTCCTCGATAACCAGGCATGGAAAACGTTGGGTTATATTATATATGGCCTCTGATCTGTCTTGATGAGGTTCTTGGGATATCCCATGGAAGTGGCTGACCAGAGCGCTTTCGATCTCCTGTTGTTACTCGCACTTGATTCCATCTTGGTCCTTGATCTTCAGTATTTTGTTATGGGCTCTTCTAGAAATGGTTGTTCAATGGAAGAACTTGTTGTTTCTCTCTCCTTCCTTTAGCCATAGGATGCAGGAATTTTGACACCAGAGTGTTTCCTCCTGTTGGCATCGTGCCTCCCATTCTTGTGTCATTTGGAGCTCTTCCTTTTTCTGGTCCTCTTTATAGACTTCCCGTAAGAAAGTTTCTTGGAGTTTTTTTATTTTTTCTTTGATGTCATTTTTCTATGTGTTTATATTCCCAAAGATATCCCTATTCCATTCCTTGAGTTTTTTTCTGATGTATTTAAGTTTCTTGTGTAGTTTGAACATCCTAGTCCCTTACTTTGGTTGCTCCTCCCACCACCATTGTTTGATTTTTTCCTTGAAAGTCGGGTGATCGGTCCAGAATTTCTTGAATATGAAGGGTCTATTCTTAAGTGTTGTTTGGAACCCTGCTTCCAGTTGTACTAGCTAGTGATCAGATCCACCCCAGGGGAGGATGTTGAAGTCTAAGGTTATCCCCTACATGATGATTGACTCAGATATAAGGAATTGGTCAAGTCTTGTAGCTACCTAGAACCAAGTCATCCATTTATTGGTCCAGGTGAACTGGCCATTATTGGTTTGGAGGTCTACCATCTCCGTTTTGTCTATAAAATTTGAAAACTCCTACGCATCTCGATCCAATCTTCTCGTACCACCCTTCTTTTCCACAAGGGAGGTGATAATGTTGAATTCCCCTACTAGTATCTAGTGGAGGTAGGTGGCTCGGCCTTTTATATATTCTAGGTATTGAATCATTCCTTTCTTTTCCTCTGGCTTGTGGGTCCCATACACATTTGTGCATAGAATCTCCTCAATATTTCCTATGATTTTCATGCATACTGTTAGGGTGTACCTAGTTTCCTCGACTGCTCTTAAATTTAGGATTTGTGGGTTCCACGGAGTGAGTATGTCACCTAACCTTTGGTGGTCTTCGATGGATACCATATTGTACTTGCGCCATTGTTGTTTACTGATTGCCTCCATTCTGTCTGTAGTACATTTCGTCTCTTGAATAAAACATAGATCCGGTTGCTCTTGCTTTAGTATATTTCTAAGGATTATTTGTTTTCTTGGGTTGTTTAGGCCTCCAATTTATAACCTTCATTTCTAAACATGTGGAGGAGAGTGGGGAAAGAGTTTCTTGATCTTACTCGAGTTTATCAGTAGCCCTCCCAGCTTCTATAGTGCTATGTTGTTTGATTTCCAACATTTTTTCCTTCTCGTCTATTTGGGTGATGGATGTGATTGTCCCTCACCAGCTTTCACTCCTAGGTGTCCTATCTCCCTGTGTGTGTGTTTTTGTCCTCTGGCTTTGGATTCCTCCCATAGGAGGAACATGTATTGGATGCGGTCGAGTTTCTCTGTTGGTACTTTGTCGACTCCGTGCCTTCCATTGTTCTAATATAAGTGGAAGGTCTATCCCTTCCCTTTCCACCAAGTCTATGAGATCGAGGTATTTTGTACCTACTTAGCTAGGGGTCATCTCTGCATCCCCCTCTACATCTTGCATGGAAGTGTTGTCCTCTTTTGTTTCTTCATCCATCGGGGTTGCACAACTCCCCTGAGTTGTTTTAATGTTTGGCTATTGGGTGGGCTCTTTTTTTGCTTGGTCCTTCCATCATATTCCAGGTCTCCTGGGTATTTCCTGCCGAGGTTTTATTTTTCTTTTTATTTTCTCTGTTCTTAGGGTTCGGGGTTATAAACGCTTCCTCATCTTGTTGTGTTCTTGGATTTACCACTTCCTACCTTTTGTTTAGAGGGCACTCTCTGATCAAGTGTCCATGCTTATGGAATCATCTGCATCTAAAGGGGATATGTTCGTAATCTATGTTTTGGATCCATTCCTCATCCATGAATTCCAGACTTATGGCTTCTGGGAGTGCTCCAAAAACATCCATCTCTATACATATTCTTGCATACAATTTCTATCTTCCTTTTAGGGTGGCTTCTGAGGTCTTCACATATTTCCCCAATTTGTTTCCTATTGCTTCAAAAGTAGAGGGCAACCAATATTCTAGGGGTAGGGAATAGAGTCTCAGCCATACTGGTACCTTTTTGAACGTTTCTTTCTCTAGGGAAAAATTTATTTCCAGGGTTGCATGTAGAGTCCCGCTAAGGTGTGAATGTCTGGACCTCGCTCGAAGACTCTATCCCTATCCTCTAAGTTAATAAAGACTGTTGTGAATAAACCCTTCAAGCCTAGGTGGAGTTCCACTTCTCCATTTGGCTTACAGTGGTATTTAATCCAGTTGTGCAGAGTTCTTTTTGTGGGCCATAACCCCATGAATTTGAATATGATCACATGCATCTTCATTTGATCCCTATCGAGTTTTGTTTGTGGGTCTTCCCGTACCACCTTGGGTATTAATTTTTTTTTGGGTTTGCAGTGGTTGCGCTCCTCCATCCCGTTAACCTTCTCGGTCTCATGATTTTCATTCTGAGTCTCCTTAGTGACTTCCTCCATGGTCTCATTTTTGTCCTGACTTCTTTCTTGATGCTTCCCTAGGTCTAATCCCAAGGTTCCTATCGCTAGTGCCTTGAAAACTCCACTTCTTGGCCCTTTTTCTCTGTCCACCACTACCTATTTGTATGAGGGGATCCCCTCCCCCTTCCCCCTAATTCTCATGCTGCTCTCTGTTGTGGACGTGACTTTCAAACCCTAGCTCTCTGTGATTGTCAATTCTCCACCCCTGTTACAAGCTCAAGCATTAATTTCTTTTTCGACACTACTCAAGTGTTACTAACCATTTGATAGTAGAAAAAAAGTACTCAACAGTAATAGAACTATAAAGATTGTTGTTCTAGTTACAACATTCACTTAAGTTGTTGCAATATAAAATTTCAAACCTGATATGAAAAGATGGGGTCTAGCTACTGCTATCTCATTTGAGTTGTCATATATTGTAGGAGACATCGTCATTGCTACCTCCAACTCTTGGGCTTATTCTGAGTGCACTATATCTAAGATCCCTCTGGATATATTGTCGTTGCTTGGATAGATGTCATTTTTCCAAATGTACGTATCATGAAAACACATTCAACTTATGTACAAGTTCACTATCCATATGTTTCTTCTAATATGAGACATTACATCAACAATAAGAAGTTATAAATCTCAATTAGAAGTTTCAATGTCCAGGAAAATGTCAACAAGCCAAAAACCCTAAAAAATTCAACTTTGACAGAAAGTCAATCTGAGAAGTGCAGTAGGTGCACTAGGGAAAGGTGAGTTTCTCTATGATGAAATTTGTCCCAATCGACTATATAATAAGTGCTCAATGAGCTTGACAAAAAAAAACTATGCATCGAAAAATTGCATGTACAACGAAAAATATCACGATCTTCCTTCTTGTGGTTAGACTGTTCAGAAGGAAAATTGCTCTAATATCATGTTAGATTTTCATAAAATTTTGTTAGCATTAGATTTACCATAGAATTTTGATATTATTTTAACATTCAATAACCATATACTAAAATATATAAGAAACAGATAAACAAGTGCAAGAAGACACAAAGATTTATCCTGGGAAAATCCAAAACTTGAGAAAAAACCAAGCCAAAGTTTCTTCGAGAGAATATTTCTAATATCCCAATACAACCATGAACAAGCTCTATTTACAAGACAAAACAAAAAATGAAGAAACCTTGATAAAAAATACTTATCTCTTCTTCTTGTCAAACCCTAGCAAGGGTAGACAACTGAGAAACACCAAAAAATTGATGCAAGATAGACGCATCACTAGAGAAAGATAGCGCACCACAGAACTGACACAAATGGAAATTGGTAAATGGAAACTGCAATTGCAACTGACAATTGCAAGTGAAAACTGGTACGAAGAGACTAAGCAACACCACACAACATTCACACAACTCTTCTAGAGATAGTGCACAAGAGAAACCAACAAGAGCCACCAATAATATCCTTCCCCAAGTGGGGCGCACTCTCCAAGAGAACCAGAAATAATGAAACTATCACAACTGTAGTTGCTAGCTTCCTATTGTGGACTGCAGAAGGAGAATTGTCTGTCTGTAAAAATGAAATGATCCATCCTGTATTTATACTAATCTGGGCACCTTTCTGGGCCGACTTCTCATTCTGGATCTTTATTATTTTCCTGTGGAGATGAATTCTCTTATGGGGTCTTCAATATTAATTTATTATTTATGTGGGCTGACTTCTCTTCCTAGAAGTTATATTTCCACTTTATTTTTTTTCTTGTGGGTCAATTTTTCTTCTGGCGTGTTCTTCAACTATTCAATGGTCTTCCTTTGACTTATGGAATCTTATTCTCTTTTAAGAAAAGTTGTCTAGGACGGAACACCTCCCGCTGCTACCAAAAAAATCAACAACATCCTCCTATACCCACGACCCTCCTAAGGAAGCATGCTTGTTCAATAGATCAGACGATCCACAATAATCCTGATCAACGACCACGATCATCTCAGAATCCAAAACTGTGCACTAGTTACCTCAGTCGAACTAACTTCATCGGAACTATTTTCAATGAGATTTTTTGAAAACACTTTTTTGAAAGAACATCTCCACGAGATCTAACAATTGAGAATGATCCCAACTAATTTAATGGCTCTCATTCATTTGGGTTTCTACCATTGGGGTTCTCTTCTTTGGAATTCAAACTTATGTCTGAATTCATACCTTCTGAAACCATCCTTTCGAGAAGTCTACTGCTGAGAATGATCTTGATTGATCTAATGGATCTTTTTCTATTAGGCTCATGTCATCAGACTCCTCCCTTTGGACTCAACCTCATGCCTGATTCCATAGTCTTGTTGGCACTTCCTTCCTGAAGGCCCTTCGGGAATGCCTTACTCTGATCCTCTATGAATGAATCTCGACCATTGATCCTGTATGTCAAATTTAATCTGGGTCATCCTTCCACAAAACTACAGTCGTCATGAAACTCACAGGAATTCGTCTTCAAGGGATGAGTTCAACTATGCAACAATAGATCAATTCCATAAATCACTTCTTTGACTACTATGAAGCACTTAAATTTGAAATTTGTTCGTAATTTGGGATTTTTACTTATGTTCTTCTTTTTTTCCCCCCCAAATTTGTCGCAAACAAATCTACAACAATGAATTCGACAAATTTGCACAATTTCTAGCCCATACCAGCCTGGTGTTGAACCAAAATCTCTGATACCAATCTATAACGTACCCAGCCACCCACAGGATGGCCGCCTACTGCAAATATCACTTTTGAATTGATTTTGAATTCTAATAAATTTTTAAATAATAAAGAGGCATGAAAGGTTCACATGCATAGATCAAGAATCATGCTACAACATAAAAGAAATGAATCTAATTCCATACACAAAAATGGCCAGCAAACATGCATATTGTAAACAAAAATACCAGAGATAATAATTAATACACAACAAAAACAAATATATAGGTAAATGAAACCATGAGAGAGAGAACTTATCTTTAATGAAACGAATCACCAACTAGTTGCAGAACAAGGACGTTCCACCCAACCGTAGCCATTTTTGTTCCAAGTCTAAAAAACAATGTCACCCCTAAGCAAGGGATATGAATCCACAAGGATGGTTCTAGTGTGTTGTAATGTCCCCCACCTCTTGATGAAGAGGATTGGAGAGACTCAACAGTATAGTTGTACCCACTATACTACAGTCTCATGCATTATGGGGACAAAGTAAACCAAAATAATTTACCTAAGCACAACATTATATTATTGAGTTGACTTTGGGAAGAAAAGGTAACTAAAGGAAAGAAAAGAGCATGTGAGGAAAATCTAGGAGTTAACCCTAGGGGTTAACTAACTCAATAGAGAAATAGAAATGGAGTATAAAAGAAATGAAGGTTGCACTTCTCATTCACTCTAGATTATTATTACATTTTTCATTTGGGCTCTTGAGCACAAACAATTTTGAGGGTTTTGAGACTACAAACCCTAGAGATCAACTCAGTGGTGAAATATCCCACCTCTCTTGATATAAGCTTGGTCTCAGGGATGAAATAATCCACCCACACCATTATACAACAGCTACAAGTACCATCAAGCAGTCAGGGAAGGAACATGATACAACCTTGGGGGTTTTCAGCAAGGGGGGTGCACCATTGAAGGAAGAAAGGTTTGATCCAGGAGATAGAGGAGGTTTTTGGATTATTAGGAATCTGGGTTTTCTCTGTAGGGCCTCAACCATGTTTCCTATAATATTTGGAGAGAGGTTTACTTGCCATTTGATTTACTAGAGCTTGGAAAGAGTTGGAGAGAAGGAGGGTTCACCATTGGAGGACGGAAGGTTCGATCCAGGAGATAGAGGAGGTTTTTATTATTATTGGGAATCTGGGTTTTCTCTGTAGGGCCTCAACCATCACTCCTAGCATAATTGGAGAGATTTCTACTTTCCATTTGATTTACTGGAGCTTGGAAAGAGTTGGAGATAAGGAGGGCACACTATGGAAAGAGATTTAGATATTTTGGAGGAGCAGATCTTCATCATTCAGCAAGAGAATTCACTAGGGGGTTTGTCTTGCCCCAATCTACATTCTCAACAAGTTTCACATCATTTGGAGGCTCCTAGCAGTGAGTTTGAATTGTTGGGTCTCTACAGTCATCCAGGAGGGCGCACTATAGAAGGGGGTTTAACTAGTTGAAGGAGAATATCTTACGTATTCAACCGAAGACTTCACCAAGGGTTTTGTCTATCCCCAATCTACATTTCCAACAACTTACATAGTATTTGAAGGCTCCTAGCAAGGAGGTCGAATTATTGGGTCTCTGTAGTCTTCCAGGAGCACGCAGTTCAGTTTCGGGTTTCAGTTATTAGAGTAGAAGATCTCTACCTTTCACTCTGAGAATTTAGGAGGGGGTTTGTCTTGCCCTGATCTATAATTCCATCTAGTTTTAGGGCATTTGGAGGCTTCCAGTAGCAGGGCCGAATTATTGGGTTTATACAACCATCCAGGAGGGTGCATCTTAGCCAGGGGGGTTTGGACCTAGACCTTGGAGGGAAAGAAGTTAATATTGTATCGAGATTTATCTTATTATCTAGCCTTGTGAGGCTTATATATTCAATATTGAGAATTTTGTAGCATCTGTTACTCCAACTAGAAGCATTATTTGATATTCTTCCATATCTGCAGATCTATTGTACCAGATTCTTTGTATTATCTAAATAAAGGTCAGATATGTGTTATTTGGTTCCATAACAAGTGTCTCTTGTTATATATTGTATTTATTTACAATGCATCTTCATATCTATTTCTACATGCTTTGATAATCAAACATAAAAAAATTATACACAACTTCATGAGAAAACTTGCATACACACATCCAAACAAAAGTAGGCAGTGAATAGTTAGTGTTTCCAACGAAAAAATTGGCTTGGGAACATTACAGTGGTATCAGAGCGTTGATCCTCCCATCAAGTGGGTATTAGAGCATGAATAAATTTGATGGTATCCATATGGGAAGGCTTAGAGAGAAGACAGGAGAACCAGAGGAAGACATGGAAGGTTCAGGTGAGGACAGCGAGCCACAAGTCCTAGCAATCTTTGAAAAATACATACATCAATCCATACGCTAGAAAAAAAGTGCATTGGTGCACCATATATGGGAAAAATAGGAGGCAATGCACAGGGGGAAGTTTGATTTGAAGGAGACCTTAGAGAGGGTAAATTCCAGTCAGGATAAGATCTCACAAGTCCTACTACATTTGACCCATGCAAGTAAGGGGACAGAAATATATGAAAACATAGAGGCCAATGGGTCTCATGGGGAAACTAGACCTCATCAGGAGAAGAAATTTCACTACCACATCGAGGGGAAGAATTTTGGAGGAGGAGCTCCTAAGGGGATAACACACAGTAGAACTACCCCCAGAGCCTACCTACCTACATTCTTGGATAACTAGACACAACACAACTACCAAGATGAGATTGAGGACAATTTTGAGTAGTATGTCAGGGAATATAACTCATTGAGTGCATGGATCCAAAGGAAAATCACACTGGAGAAATATTGTGGGATCAAATTCAGGGGTAAAACCAAACCGTATCACATGAATAACTATGAACTAGAGCGCTGGGCAGGTAAGATGGAAATCCCATACTTTAATGGATATTCCAAGGTGACTGCACAATATTGGGTGTATAAACTTGATACCTACCTACAACTTAAACCAATGAGAGATATGGATGCCATCAATTTTTCCACCATGTACTTGGAAGTTAAATCTCATGACTGGTGGTACGATGGGTTAACTACACTAGGCCACAATCAACTCACTACTTACACAGAGTTTACACGTAGGATTATTGACAGATTTGACCAGGCGGATCTAGAGCTACATTTCATGGAACTCAACCAACTCAGGCAGACAGGGTCACTAGAGGTATATATAGAGGAGTTTTAGAGGATAACATTTATGGTGAAGGATCTGTCTCAATAAAGACTCATGATTCTCTTCACAGAGGGGTTGACGAAACCCTTAAGGGGTTGGGTAAAGGCGTTTAAGTCTACCAACTTACAGGATGTTATATGGAAGAAAAGGGACTTGGGATCAACAAAAAAGACTAGATTAACCCCTAGGCCACCTCTAAACAAAGGGGGAAGATACCAAATACCTCCCATCAACCAAGGGGGGAGAGACCAAAGGGGGTTTGACATAGGAAGGGGTAGAATGGATGAAACCACTAGGAGAGAATTGAGGAGAAACAAGTTGTGATATACTTGCAAAGAGCCTTGGGATACAACACACAAGTGCATGGGAAAATGCAAGACACACTACATTGAAGTGATTTTTTATGATGAGGAAGATGAAGTTTTCATCCACCTACAGAACATGGAGGTAGATCCCACCGAAAACAAATAAGATGAAGATGCAAGTCACGACCTTACAACAAATGAGAAGGTAACATTGGAATCCATCAGTGGGTTACCCAAATTCAACACCTTCAAGATGAGAGGGGTCTTACAGGGGTAGAAATTTTCAGTTCTCATTGATGGGGGTGCTTCAAAAAAATTCATTGATTCAACCCTACTACAAAGAAGACACATACCTACTATTTAATTTAAAGGATTCAAGGTGGAAATAGCAGGGGGGCGCATTATGTCCTCTGACAGGTATATTTCGGGAATGAAGCTTACATTGGGCAGACATGATTTTCCACAATACTTCTATGTGATGTACCTTCCAGAAACTAATATCATCCTTGGATTTCAGTGTCTTAGTACACTAGATCCAATCACTACCAACTACAAGACCATGGAGATGTCCTTCATAGAGGAAAATCGAAAAAAGGTGGTTCCCAGTGGCATGATAGGAAACACACCTAGGGTGGTTACAACAAAGAGCATGGAGGCTATTTTCAGGAGAGAAAACATTGCATATGAATCAAAATGTAGAATATCAGTTTGGGTGGATAAGAAAGGGGAGACTCATTACTCACCAGAGATTCAGAGAATCATTGATAGAGACAACAAATTTTTTGAACCCATTCCACTAGGAGCACCACCAGATAGTGGGTTTGCACATCATAGAGTTGGAGGAGGGAGAAAAACCTGGCATCACCACTCCCTATAGGAACCCAAATAAATACAAACATGATATCAAGAAGGATATTAAAGAACTGTTAGACATGGGCCACATTAGGCCAAGTTCCAGTCCCTTTTCATCTTCAGTGGTGCTAGTGAAAAAGAAGGATGGGACCATGTGCATGTGCATTGATTACAGGGCTTTGAATAAGAAGACAATCAAGAATAGATATTCCATCCCTATGATTGATGAACTATACAATGAGCTTCATGGGGTTGTATACTTCACAAATATTGACTTGTGCTCTGGTTAGAATTAGATAAATAAGAGGGAGCAAGATGTACCCAAGACTGATTTCATATGTCACTACGATCACTATGAGTTCTTAGTGATTCCTTTTGGGCTAACTAATGCGCCAACCACCTTCCAATATTGTGTGAACCATGTCTTCAACAATCAATTAATGAAGTTCCTCTTAGTATTCTTTGATGACTTGTTGATCTATAGCAAGGCTTGGGAGGAGCATCTTCAACATGTAGAATAAATTATGGCTATCATGGAAGGGAAATCTTTGTATTCTAAGGAATGCAAATGTGAATTTGGAATGAAAGAGGTCCTCTATTTGGGACACATAATTGGGGTGAAAGGGGTATAGGTACACCAAGAGAAGATACAAGTTATACTTGATTGGCCCACACCTAAGACCCTCACATAATTGAAGAGGTTTCTTGGCATCTGTTTCTATTACAAGAGGTTTGTCAAAGGCTTCTCTCAACTTTGTGCACCTTTGACTAATTTGACCAGGAAGGGAGAATTCAAGTGGAGTCTAGAGGCACAGTTGACCTTGGACAAAATGAAGAAGGTGATGAGTACGTGCCCGGTATTAGCTCTACTAGATTTTGCACAACCCTTTACAGTGGAGTGTGATGCCTCAGGGGAGGGAATTGGAGCAGTGCTTATGTAGAATAGGCACCCTATTTTCTATGAAACCTGAAATCTGAGGGGTCTTTAGATTCTCTACGCCATCTATGACAAAGAGATGTTGGCCATCATGCATGCATTGGCTAAATTTAGGCAATATTTGGTAGGAGTTAAATTTGTAGTGAGGACATATCACAACAGTCTCAAGTACTTCTTGGATCAAAAGGAATTAAATGAGAGGCAACAGAAGTGGGTTAGCAAGATACAAGCTTATGAATTTGACAATGATTTTGTCAAAGGGAAGAATAATATGGTGGAAGATTCCTTATCTGGGAGACCATCATTTTATGTTGTGACCGACATCTCATTTGACTGGAAGGCCCACCTTCTGGTGGAATACTCAAAGAACCAATTTACATGTAAATTGATGGATGGACAGGTACAAGATGACAACTTCAAAATTATGGATGACATCATATATTACAAGGGCCGAATATTCTTGGTTCCCGAGTCAACCTTTAAATCCAAGGTGCTACAAGTATGCCATGATTCATCAGTGGCAGGACATCAAGGGTTCATCAAGACGTACCGAAAGATAAGGGAAAGAATCTCTTCGAAATTTTTGAAGGAATATGTGATGTGCCACATCAAGGAATGCACCACTTTTCATGTAAAAAACGATGAGCATACCCATCCAGCAGGATTACTGCAACCACTACCCATCCCTAAGCACAAATGGGAAAACATATCTATGTATTTCATCATGGGATTTCCCAAAGAATAGGGAAAGGATTGTATTTTTGTGGTGGTAGATAGGTTAACCAAGTTTGCACATTTTTTTTCCATTGCCACAGACTACAGTGCAGCCTAGGATGCATGTTTGTTCTTCAGGGAGGTTTTCAAATTACATGGTCTACCCAAGACCATTGTGAGTGACACAGATATAAGATTCATGAGCACCTTTTGGCAGGAACTATTCAGGTTGGTAGGTACGGCCTTAACCCCTAACACCATTTATCATCCTCAAAATGATGGTCAAATAGAGATAGTCAACAAGTGGGTAGAAGGATACCTCCAGAATGATGTGTCAGGGAAGCAGAAGGCATGGGTTAAGTGGCTTCATTTGGGGAATATTTATACAACACCACCCATCATATGTATTGGTATGCCACCATTCAAATCATTATATAGTTATGATCCCCTCTCCTTTATGGAGATTGTCTTTGGTGACAAAAAGGCTCCTATTGTTCAATATTGGATTCAATAGAGTCAGGATATACTCAGAGAAGTTAAGGACCACCTGCAAAGGACATTAATCAACAAAATATTCATGCATACAAGCACAGGGTAGAGCACACATTTGAGTTTGGTGATTTGGTTTACTTGAGGCTTCAACCATATAGACAAGCATCCATTAAGAGAAGTGGCACAGAAAAGCTCCAACCTCGCTTCTTTAGACCATATAGGGTCAACAGAAAAGTAGGGTCCATGGAATATGAGATTGATATACCACAGGGCAACAAAATAAAAAAAAATCCATGTGTCATGCTTGAAGAGAGCCATAGCAAAACAAAACATTCCTATCCAGGAACTGCCACCCTTGGATGAAGAAGGGAAATTGATACTGGTACCAGAAGAGATACTAGAATTCCAAGAAAATAGATTAAGGAGGAGGAGCATCAAGGAATATTTGGTCAAGTGGAAGAATTTACCTATTAAGTATGCTACATGGTAAGGTGAATAGGTGCTATAGGAGACAGGTTCAGAATTTCTTGTGGGAAAGAAATTTCTAGCAAGGGAGATTGTAATGTCCCCCACCTCTTGATGAAGATGTTTGGAGAGACTCAGAAGTCTAGTTGTCCCCACTAGACTATAGTCTCATGCATTATGGGTACAAAGTCAACCAAAATCCATTACCTAAGCACAATGTTCTATTATTGAGTTGAACTTGGGAAGAAAAGGTAACTAAAGGAAAGAAAAGAGCCCATGAAGAAAATCTAGGAGTTAACCCTCAGGTTAACTAACTCAATAGAGAAATAGAATTGGAGTATAAAAGAAAGTAAGGGCACACTTCTCATTCACTCTGGATTATTATTACATTTTTTATTTGGGATCTTGAGCTCATAGAATGTTTAGGGTTTTGAGACTCCAAACCCTAGAGATCAACTCGATGGTGAAAAATCCCACCTCTCTTGATCCAAGATTGGTCTTCAGGGAAGGAACATGATGTAACCTTGGGGGTTTTCATCAAGGGGGGTGCATCATTGAAGGAAGAAAGGTTCTATCCAGGAGATAGAGGAGGTTTTTGGATTATTGGGCATCTGGGTTTTCTCTATAGGGCCTCAACCATCATTCCTAGCATATTTGGAGAGAGGTTTACTTTCCATTTGATTTACTGGAGCTTGGAAAGAGTTGGAGAGAAGGACTCCCTATGGAAAGAGATTTAGACAGTTTGGAGGAGTAGATATTCATCATTCAGCTAGATACTTCACCATGGGTTCTGTCTTGCCCCAATATACATTCTCAACAAGTTTCACATCATTTGGAGGGTCCTAGCAGTGAGGCCGAATTTTTGGGTCTCTGCAGTCATCCAGGAGAGTGCACTGCATAAGGGGGTTTAGCTAGTTGGATGAGTAGTTCTTCAGTATTCAATCAGAGACTTCACCAGGGGGTTTGTCTAGCCTTGATATACATTTCTAACAAGTTACATAGTATTTGGAGGCTCCTAGAAAGGAGGATGAATTATTGGGTCTTTGTAGTCTTCTAAGAGGGCACAGTTCAGTTTGGGGTTTCAGTTATTAGAGGAGAAAATCTCTACCTTTCAATATGAGACTTCAAGAGGGGGTTTTTCTTGCCTTGATCTACTATTCCATACAGTTTCATGGCATTTGGAGTCTTCCAACAAAAAGGCCAAATTATTGGGTTTCTACAACCATCGAGGAGGGCACAACTTAGCCAGGGGGCTTTGGACATGGACCTTGGAGGGAAAGAAGTTAATATTTTATTGAACTTGAACTTATTATCTATCCTTGGGAGGCTTATATCTTCAGTATTGAGCATTTTGTAGAAGCTCTTACTCCAACTAGAAGATTTATTTTATATTCTTCCAGATCTGCAGATTTTTTGTACCAGATTCTCTATAACATCTAAATAAAGTTCAGATCTGTGTTATTTGGTTCCATAACTTGTGTCTCTTGTTATATCTTATCTTTTTTTATGATGCATATTCAGATCTATGTCTACATTTTTTTATAATCAAACATAAAACCCCTATACGCAACTTCATGAGAAAACCATACACAAATCCAAACAACAATAAACAGTGAACAGTTAGTGTTTCCAGCAAAAAACATGGCTTGGGAACATTACATGTGTCACTTAGATTCCAAAACCAGTCAACACTTAAGATCTCACGTGCTTCTCAACACACAACAATCCAAAGTACACCATCTCTCTTCTCTCTATCCTGCACAACCCAAGAGAATGGACCCCCTTCTCTTCCACGCAGTCCCTCAGGCTATCCACCTCCTTCCAGGGCTCTAGTGCATCTAGTAAAGAAGAAAAATGTAACACATGCCAATGCATCTCAAACATGCATACATTAATTCATGGTTGGAATACACCAATAGTCATTAAAACCAACAAAACAATGGCTCCTCTCTAACAATTCATTTTTCTTTCCCAAACCAAGATCAAAATGAATGAGGAATGATGAATGGGTGAAAGAGTGAATGGAAAGAGAGAGCATAATGAAGAGTGTGAACCCCCCAAATATCCCAAAGATGGGTTTATATATTTAATTGAAAATCAAGAACCACATGAACTTCCCCCAAGAAGCTCATGTAATTGCTTCTCTCAATTAAAACAATTATGGGTAAATAAAATATAATAAAAGGACTTACCCCCCCAATCCCTCTATATCATGGAATCATAGCCCTATATAACTCTATTCCTTGTCTGTCTAGCTGCTAGCAATGTATTTTATTATTAATGATGATCAAAGCATTTCATTTTCTAGGCACGATGGCCCCTTTTAATTGTTTGGGCACTCTGGACTTTCATAAATTAACAAAACACATTATTTAATAAGGGGAATCAAAAATAGAGTATTACAAAATGGAAAGATGAAAACAATCCATGGCTAAGGTAAATATCTCTTCACATGTGAACAACATCACCTTGAAAATTTCACCACCCTTAGAAATAAATTTCACACACATAGACTAATGCATTGAAATCCTTTCGCCACCTTCAAAAATCATTGCAAGGAAATACGACCAAATGCAGTACAACTGTGAATTTACCACATTGCAGAGGAGGGAGTGAATGAGACATGGGAAAAGATAGATCCCAATGAAGAAGGTTAAATTAGGTTTGTGAGAGTGCATGATGTACACACAGCCATGGTAAAGGAACAACAGCATGATGACTTCCCTTGTAGTTATTTAATTGGATGACGATGAATGGAAGGTGGGGCTCTTGAAAGGGGAGAGATCCCTCCTTTTGTTACATACTTTTTAAACCATACAAAATTGTTTATAAAATAAGCCTTGCATGGGGGGTAGGAACCAAAGGCCTCCCCTTATCAAACATTTTGAGAAAATTTGAATTATCATGGAATTATTGTTGTGGATTGTGATCCATTGATGGAGATAAATCCTTCTTGATGTTTGATGGCTTGATTGGCTTGCTTTTCATCCTCCTAATTATTTGATCTTAAGACATGAAAGAATTCAACTGCATGGAAGGATTGGATCTATGTATGAATTTGATAAAGGATAGATTAGAGGTGAATATTCTTCAGTAGAGAGTTTTTTCTGGCATGATTGATGATCAACTTAGAATCTCTAACTACTATGAGGATATAAATACCTTGATCCTTTTCCAGACATAGAACCTGTAATAAGGTATATGATTCCTCTTGGTTATTTGAATAATTTCCAATACTCCATGCGAAGGTGAATTCCAGATGTCCTCTTGGGATATATAACACCCCTACCGCACCTGCTACCCTATGTCAAGAAGTGGTAATTAAATGATGAATTTTTTTTGTATTATTGACATAAATGACAAAAAATATTGACTAATTATTAAGTGAATGCAGGAACATGGAACATTCTTTCCGACTCGACCCGGACATGGGTAACATGGTTGTATAGAGTTATACTAGGTAATATTAGGAGAGATGGAGTAGTGTACCTGCTTCCACCTACTAGCACTCCTACCATGGATGGAGTTGAAAAGTGCAGGACACTTCTACTTGGTAGTTGCATGTTATTGTGAGGGTAGGCCGTGATGGTCACTCACAAAGACCAACTGAGGCATGCAAAATAAGGTGTAAGACTTATTCCTCGATATCCATTAGTCTCTTAAAGGGAAATGACATAATACACTTGAAGGGCATGTATGGATGGCATCCTTGGAGTACATCAAGTAAATCCGGAAGGGCATGATGTACATGAAACCTTTGGTATCCTTATGAAAATTGTAATGAAAATAAAAGTGAAAAGTGATTTAAATACAAAGTACAAAGATAACTATTCTTAGGCATTACAATTAACGGAAAACAAAAATTATTTGTCATTTATTTAGAAAAGAGAAACTAAATTAATAGTCTAATTAACATTTTTCATTAGTAACCATTTTTAGTAAAGTCAAAGTTAAAAAAACTAACAAGAAGGAAATCTTAAGTTATAAAGTTGTACGGGTTTTTATTTTAAACTAATTAATTAATAGGGAAAATTCAATTAAGGAGAACTCTTAAGTCATTGAGAAGAGTTAGGAAGGAGATTCCTAATTCAATTTGAAATTGTAAGATAAAAAAAAGGTAGATTAGAGTTGAGTGAAGAGAGTATTAAATAATTGGGACATAAAAATACTCATGCAACAAAATATGAATCTTGGAAAAGATATAGGAAACACCTAGAAGTAAACTTAGGAAGAGGAAATGTCGGTGAGGGAAATGATTTATTTTTTTAATTTTAAATGGTAATTTCATGTGCATTTGTGAATGTGAGTGACACTTGTAATGAAGTATATTAATATTTAAGATCATTTTTAAATGGTAATTTTGCATGAATGGGATTTGTGTCATAAACCTCAAATGTTATACAAGGAAGGTATTGGGATGAAGGAAGGGACTTTTTCAACCTATGGTTGGATGGTTGTCATAATGACAACAAACCTTTGAGAAATATTATAGAGAGTTCAGAATTTGAATGTAATCTTGAAGTGGGAAACTTCTAATCTTGTGAGATTTATCTTCAAATACTTGCTAGTGGTATTATATATATAACCTCGTTGCAAGCCAGGGGATCTTGGGGAAGAAGATTACCCATAGGCATTGGTAGAGTGGTTAATCGGTGGGTCAAACTAACAATCGACAAGTTTCGATGAAGTTGACAAAGAGATTGGTGAGGTGACACAAAGTTTCGACAGTTGAATGTTGATCTAAAAGATTATTTTATGGTCTTAAGGTCAACCTCACGAGGATATGAATCCCTCTTCATTTTTGTAGAGGTGGTACTCCTCTTTGGATGAAATGTTGGAAGATTATTTGTATGGTTCTACATTGAATGTAAAGGGTGAATGCTAAACAACAAACCCCAAAAAATATTCCAAGAAAGATTATATATACAAATGTACAACCCTTATATACAATTATACAAATATACACCATATTTAAAGAAAATAAAAGATAAAGTGTGTCAACATATATTTGTGCCTCCAAGGTTTTGGAGTCTCCATTCAACAAACATTCTTTCTTGCTTGTAGGATAAAATGAACTTGGAATATTCTATTACTTTTGCAAGATGAATAAATGGACATGTCTTCAAAGGACTTTAAATGATGACTTTATTATTACCCAAAAATATTTTGAGAGGAAATACATTTTAAATCACGTTCTTTCAATTAAACTCTAAGAAATCACTAATGTTGTGCCCCGAGTAGTTATTTTCATGATATATTTATAAAAATATCCCAGTATGAAAATTTCAATAATGCCTAAAACAAAAGAAATGAAACAACTTCAACAATGTCTCAATGACGATTACATGAACTAAAAGAAATGCAACTACTTTTTACAAGAAAGGATTGTTCTCCTTTGGACCTAAAATATTACAAGATGACTGAATAACTCTAGAGAAAGAGCTGCTCAGACCCAAATCTTCATGTTTGACTTACAATACATGAAAGATTTGATGGTAAGAAACATAAAGGAAGAAGATGTAGAGAGAAAAGTTTAGTAGTACAATTCAAAGAATCTTGGAAAGATATATCTTTGTTTCTTATAGAATCTTCACCACAGTAGAAAATTCAAACTGCCAACCTCTTGATGGTGCCTTCTCTTGCATTTTTAAAATCGGCTCTCAATGTTCTTGAAGTAGTTAGGGTTTGCCTTTCTATAATTTTACACACAATTCCTTTTTGGAGTAAACTAATTTTAATTAATGATTTATTGAATTCTCATTAATGAATTTATGTCATTAAAATGTTTGCCTCCAAGTAGGGCCCACTTGTTCCTTTAATAAATTATGTTTAATAAATTTTCAATTCCAAAACTTGAAGTTTATTTCCTTAAAAAAGAGTGGGTTGTGTTTTAATTTTTTCAACATGATAGTTGATTTCTTAGCCATGTAAACCACTCTATAAGTAATATCCATTGTCTTATCTTTCCAATGAGTCTTCATGAGCGTGATTTGGAGTTATTGATCTCAATTTATAGCCTTGGGAATTCGAGATTCCAAACAAATTTACCAGCAAACCATGAAAACATAGATGACCTTCTTTTGAATTATAAGAGAAATATGGGTAAATTCAACCCTTCAAACCTATTCCATCATGTCGAATTAATTTCCAACGATGTATGATTTTCCCAAAAAGGACACTCAAATCTTCAGTTATGAACTTTTGAAGATCGGTGCTTAGCAAGCGTCCATCAAATTCATGAGTCAATCCTAGCCCTTCATCAAAATTATCCCTTTTAAAACAAATTGCAATCCCACATGAATTGTGGTCAATAGTTTTTAAGTCTTTATAATGAAAATTTTACCATAGTCCTCATGTGGAATGAAGGAGACTATAGATAATTTGGTGTAACTCTTGTGCCTTAGGAAAATTTCATGAATTAATAAACTTTTGATGACTCGGTCGTAGCCCAGTCATAACCTGATCAGCTCCCATTTCATTGCCATGTGTCACCTATGGGTAGGTCCATATCACCACCACATGTCATTTGAGATTGTTCCATATCACTTCCACATGTCCCATCATGGTAGGTCCACGAGAATGGGGAAGTAACTTAGGATAGGAAATAATATTAAAAAATTAAATGTAGGGTTTGTGGAGTTACACGAATGCGGAGGTAGAGGAGTTAGGTGAGGGGATACAAATGGTAAAAATGACTAAGTATGAGGTGAAAATGGGGAATGAAGTGTGCATATTGGTGAATGTGGGATTGCAAACCTGTGGACCTAGAGAACCAAGAAATATTTGACGGATGGTATGTAGCTCCACATCTGCATTTCAAGAAAATGATTAAGTGTGAAAAAGGTGAAAAGTGCATTGTTCCGGACTTGTGGACTTGAAGACATGTGAAAAAAGGTAAATGGGGTAGGAAGTCATCTCACATATGCTTTTTGAGAAAATGACTAAGTATGAAAAAGGTGAAAAGTAAAAAGTGCAATGTGGAGGACACAGAAGTAAGAGGTGTAATTTGTAGGTAGCGAGATTATGAACCCGTGGACCTATGGGTAAGTAGACCTAGGAATTGTTCTACATCCACTCAGCATTGCTTGAATATTTCAAAGTATAAGAAGAGTAAAACATGGTAAGTTTTAGGAAAGTATATAATGGAATTACATGAAATATGATATGTCAAAATAAGAAAATGGAAATGGAATATAAAATCTGAGAAAATAAAATTGGAAAAATGGAAAAAGGAAAATGTAAATTAATTACAAGAATGAACTAGAAAACGAAAATGAATTATGTGAATGAACGTAGAAATTGTGAAAAAATAGAAAATGGAAAATGGAAATAGGAAAAGTAAAATGGAAAATGAAAATGAATTATGAAAATAAATAAATGAACATGCAAAATGGAAATGATTTATGAAAATGACTAAGTGGTGGGTATTATGAAAATTAACTAAGTGGAAAATGGAAAATGAAAATAGGCTAAGTATGGAAATTGGTAAAGTATGGAATGAAGAACCAAGAAAATGTGTGGTTTCAAGAAAATGGGCATGGTTCAAAGAAAAATTAGTTGTGTTACATATGGAAAAAGTGCTCCTTGGGCGGTTGGATAAAAACCTGGATATCTTGAGCATACAAAATCAAATTTATAATTTGTAAAATGCATGAGAAAGTTGATAATGAGGGATATTCTATGAACTATTAATATTTCAAAATTTTTGTCTTCTTATATGGATTTTTTATTATTATTATTTCAAGAGCAGGAAACCTAGGTGATCAATTTTTTTGATCAACATTTGGCTCCAACTGTGGGACAGTCACCCCCTATGAGTTGTTGAAAATCCAGAATGTTGGTTTGGATACTTTCTCCATTGGTATATGGAGCCATCTTCAAAATAAATTCTTGTAATTCCTCCTCCATTTCTTCATTGAGTCATCTTCAAACATTGTCTCCATCTAGCAACTGCTTTATTGTGCAAAACTTTTATTGAAGAAACAAACTATGTACAAACCATATATACCTACCCTATGCTACTTGAAAGAAAATAACACTTTTCAAGTTTAAGTAGACTTCCCATTGATCCATTCACGCATAAAATTGATATGTGGAATGAACTCCAAAATCGGGGAAAATGTTAGGGATGCTATCAAGGCATCAAGAGCGTGCCCAAAGTGTGCTGGAGGAAAATTGAACAAGATGTACTCAAAATATGATTGCATTGCTTTGCCAACAATTTTTTGGAACCATGTTTAAATATAATCAATTATTGGGTTCTCCTGATTTTTGTTGTCTTGGTTTGGATGAGGAGTTTCCTATTTGAAAATACTTTCATCTTTCTCCTTATCCCCATCCAAAATTCTTAATTCATTAGAAATGTCCTGAAAGAATTATTCCTTCATGGAATGACAATCTTGCCCATCATTGTTCTCAAGATTAATTCCTTCCACCAATTGTTCTTGTTGCTAATGCTCTTTTGATTTTTCATCATCCGTTATAATATCTTTCATATTAGTATGTTGGTTGAAATCTTCTTTTGAATTTGGCGGAGGCTCCTCAATTTCATTCTTGATATTGCTACTTGAAAGATCTTCATATGGAGTATATGAGAGGCTAAAATCTTGCTCTTGCAATGTGGAATTTTCATTTCCGTTTTCAACAGTATGACTTGAAGATATATTTTCCATTATTTTATTAGAGTTTTCTTCCAAATCAATCACTTCATTGTCTTGTGTACATATGGGAGAGGGTGGATGGGAAACAACATTGAAAACATTTTCAATGAACTTTTCAAAAAATTAAGTTTCCAACACATCTCAACTGGTAATGGTCCCAGAAAGCAATAAATATGACCATTCGAGAGATTCCCCACACAGAGTTTGTAAAAATAATCGGCATGTAACATTGTCTTTAGTGAGATTGAAAAAATCACAAGTGATTTTAAATTTAAATAAGTGTTTATTTGCATCCTCTGAAGTATTCCCAAAGAATGTGGAAAACTTTTCAATGAAAATGTTTGACATTTGAAAATCCACTTCTGGAAGATTTAAAGGGATCCTATGCAGTCGTTTCCTTATTTGGGTATCTATTCCCTTCACTGTGTCTTGAAAATACATAGATGGGCTTGGTGGAGAAGGTAAAGTAGCATCACAACATGAATGAATTTCTTTGGTGGAGCTACCATGAAACATTTCTTGAGATTTTTTAATCTTTTCAATGGACTTATCAGTGCCTTTGAGAGTTTTTTCAATGGAATCGACATGGATTTTATCCTCCCAAATATTTTATGGTTCTTGGTTATTTTTGAGGTCATTCAAATATATATGTACAATCATTTTATAAATCTCGTGCATCTAGAACAAGCAACAATCTTCTTGAATATTATTTTGAAACTTTGAAGTATTGAAATTTTGGTTCTTCATTCAGATATGAAACAAAGCCTCATATATCTTGAAAATAAAACGTTCCTCAGTATGGTCACCAAAATATTGATCTAAAATACAGTGTTACAGTCTTAAGGTCAACCTCATGAGGATATGAATCCCCCTACGTTTGTATAGAGGTGGTACTCCTCTTTGGCTGAAATGTTCGAAGATTCTTTGTATGGTTCTGCAATGAATGTAAATGATGAATTCTAAAGAGAAAACCCCGAAAAAAATTCCAAGAAATCTTCTATATACAAATGTACAACCATTATATATAGTTATAAAAATATACATCATATTTAAAGAAAATAAAAGATAAAGTTTGTCAACATAGATTTGTGTCTACAAGGTTTTAGAGTCTCCATTCAACATGCATGTTTTCTTTCTTGTAAGATAACTTGAACTTGGAATGTGCTATTACTTTTGCAAGATGAATAAATGGACATGTATTCGAATAAATTTAAATGATAACTTCATTATTACCCAAAAATATTTTGATACGTAATACATTTGAAATCACATGATTTCAATTCAAGTATGAGAAATCAATAATGTAGTGCTCTGATGATCCATATTATTTTTAAGGAACGATATTAAGGAAAAAGTATAACAGAAATATCACAAATAAATACACAAATATATGGAAAGGAACACAATAATACATTAAATCTCAGATTCTATTAATGATTGTTTGAAATACAAAAGACTATAAAATGAAAAAACACACAAGCTAGTTAGAATGGTGGTAGCTTATCTCTGAGAAGAGATGTGTTGGCGATGCTCATTCACAAGAAGATGAATAAAATGAGGATCCTCGAGTGATTTTGACAGCTTAAATGCCCCTGATTTGTGGTTTCTTAGCCACAGGTTAGTCCCACAAGTCATGGACAAACTGAAAAACAAACAAAAAAAACATAAAGAATAAATCAGAAATCCATAAACATAAAAAAAAAACTACCCTCAGGAGATGAAGCGAAAAAATTCATGTGGGCCCCGATGGGGTAAGTTGGTACATCAACTTCTCGGGGTCGTAACTTTTGCATATGATATTTGTTTTATGCGCACGATATATCGTTGGAAATAAATATATGAGGAATACACATGTTGTCATCACATTGTGGCTAAAACCTTCATTGTGATAGTGCCACACCAAAAAAACGTTTTTAAGGGCCTCAAAATGACCCTAGAAGTTTAGGACTCAAAATATTGTAGAAAAATTGCCAAAATGGAAACTGGTATTTGAGCTAGTGGAATAGGTGGGTGACCATCGATATCCACCTAGATATCCCCTTAGAAATCAACAGCCTCCATTGCGTCAAGTTCCTATGTCAGATGAGGAAACTTCTATTGAATATGACCCTTGGTGAGCCACTTGCCCTGATGAAGAAACTACCCTACTTTGACGAACTGATGGATTTTGATAGTATGATGGTGGGTGTCCTTTGTCTTGGTGGTCATAATATGATCAACTGTCACATGTTTTATGTAGGAACGATTGAGTTCTATAGGGTCCAACTATTCAGCCACATCTTAAGTGTCCAAGAGAGGTGAAAAATATGGTCGGAGTAGTTCCACATTAAATATTAGGTGCAAGCTAATGAAAGGAGGAATACTTAATTCAAAATAATTCTAACCCACAACCTTGGTGATGTTGTAAGGCTTGTATTGGAGTGGGTGCAACTTCCGGTGGGGTCTTTTGAGGTGTTCTTTCTGCAAATGCGACCAAAACCTATCTCCCACCAGAAATTTTTGTGGTACCCGATGTTGATCGTGGTGATTCTTGTACTTGGAATTGGCATTTTGCACAATATCATGAAATTTTTGTTGTATTTGATGGATGTTCTCAACAAATTTGGTTTCCCGATCAACCTCGATTTGGGCATGGGAGGAATCTTCTTGTGTGATTTCAATAGTAGAGATACGTTAATGGGGGCCAATGGTTGGAACCCAAAACACACATGAAAAGGGTTGTGGCCAATAGATCTATGGAGGGATTTGTTTTAGCTATGTTGAACATAATGAAGGATTTCATCCCATGTGCATGGATGTTTGGAGTTATACATCCTCAGGATATGAACAATCATCCTATTGAATACCTGTCTTTGTCCATCATTATGTGGGTGGAACATAGTCGATTTGGTCAGCTTGGTGTCCATCATCGACCATAAGCTGGACCAAAAATTTCTTAGGAACCTACAGTCTCAATCGGAGATAATATTTTTTGGGAGCCCAAAATGAACCCAAACATGTGTGAAGAAGATCTTGGTTGTGGCCTTGACTGTGATGTTATTCTTGTATGGTGCCAAAATTTCCATCTTAGACAATCGATCGAAAACCACGAAGAAACAGTAATTCTCATGCTTGGTTGAAGGCATACTGTACATGTAGTCCATGGAGATGGAATCCCAAGGCCTATCTGGAGTAGGAAGAGGGGTGTATAGCCCCTATTTATTGATTGTGGGCTTGGAAATGTCGTAGGCAGTGCAAGATCTGATGTACTTGTGAACATCTTGTTGAAGATTCAGCCAATAAAAATTATTGTTTAGTACTGCCACTGTCACTTTTACACCAAAATGTCTTGTTTCCTAACTGCAATGAGATTCCCATATCATCTTGCCATGGTCTCTTGAAGGAACACAATGATGGATCACACATCATAACAATCCATCCTGGAGATGAAAGTTGAGAATTGTTTTTACTTCACTCAATGTCTGATAGGAAGTAGAAAAGTAAAAGTCATTATTGTATAATTGTGGCCATTTGGATGTCTCATGTCCACATGAGTTAAGAACTATGCTTAGTGCTTCCACCAGGCGATGACTGAGGCAATATGCGACATGGTTGGTGATACCCTTCTTGTACTTGATATTAAAGTGGAATTGTTGCAATTACGTGGACCACCTCTGATGGAATTCATTCTATAAATTTCCTTATGTCTAAATGATTTGTATATGCCTATGATCAATGTGGATGATCGTTTCCTTCCCCGAAATGTAATGCTTCCACTGTTAACATGCCTGCATAATGGAGTACAACTATTTGTCTTAGGTGGGGTATCTGTGATCAAAATTAGATTTATTTTCACTGTGATAGGCTACCAGATGCCCTTGTTGATTGAGGACTACACCGATAGCATAATCTAAATCATATGTCTCAATCCCAAATGGTTCTTACAGGTCTGGAAAAATGAGAACTAGTGTTGAGAAAAGGTGTAATTTCAAATCCTTGAATTCTTTTTGTTGGGCTGCGTACCACACAAACTTGGCCTTTGCATCACCCTTGGTCACTGGGATTATGGACCAAGCGATATGAGAGAACCCCAACAAAAACCATCGATAAAATTTGGCGAGGCCCAAGAAGTTGCAGAGGTTTTTCATTGTCTTCGAGGTTGTCTAATCATGGATGACTTGGATCTTGGTTGGATCCACATGTACATTCTACTCATCCATGATGTATCCAAAATATTGGATCCGTTGCATTCTGAGAGAACACTTCTCCAAATTGGCATATAAGGTGTGTTGTCACAGGGTGCCCAATGCCTGTTGAATATGCTCCAAATGCTCCTCCCAAGTTTTGTTGAAGATGAGGATGTCATCTAAATATACAACCACAAAAGATTTTCTGAATGTCCATAATATATCATCCATCATCCTCGCGAATGTAGCCAGGGCATTAGTTAAGAAGAAAGGCATGACCAACCACTCAAATAGGCCTTCTTTAGACTTGAAGGTTGTCTTCCACACATCAGTTTTATCAATCGATACCTAGTGGTAGCCTGACTTCAGCTCAATCTTGTTGAAAAACTCGAATCCCTTGAGTTGATAGAGAGGATCATCAATTTGGGGAATTGGGTACCAATTCTTGACTATGATCTTGTTCAGGGATCTGTAATCAATACAAAGTCACCATGTCCTATCCTTCTTCTATGCAAAAATAATTGGAATCCCACAAGGTGAGGATATTTTCCTGATGTGGCTCTTCAGAATTAGCTCTTGGATTTGGCATTTTATTTCTTCATTCTCCATAACAAAACACATGTATAAATATTCATTAGGAAGAGGAGAATCGGGTGTCATATCAATGGAGTACTTTACCTACCAATGTACAGGAACCCTATTAGGTGAGGTGAATATGTCTTTGTAATCATCTACTATTCCGTCCACCTATTGTTGTTGGGCAGAGAGACCCTATGCAGAGGTTTTGGAAGTTGCAATGACCTTCAATTCAACTCCCAATCGAACCATACAAAGGAAAAATCTCTCGGTCCAAGAGACCACCTTTCTGCACTACTTTGTGCAGATCAAAGAGACCGCAGTATTTGGGACTACCTCTAGTACTCTCTAGAGTTGATAACCCAAAGTAATCATGACACTATGGGGCCTAGATTCATAAACAACATGATGCTTTGACATATATAGTTGTCTTAGTAAAACATCAAAAACTTCAAGGGGGCCAACATCACACAATACCTCGTATGTTAGAAAACAGGATCACGGAGCAATACAATAAAACAAATGCAGAAATTAAAAACAAAATATACACAATACAATAGAGACACAGATATGCATGGTTCACCTAGTGTGGGATACGTCGACCAGAGAAATTTCCAAGTCCTTCCCTTATTATTATCCAACAAATGAAGGGATACAACCTACAACACACTCGTTGTAACTTCCTCTTATTTCTCTAACATTATCCTCACTTAGAATACAATATTCGCAATGATACATAGCCACAATACATTTCCCTCATAAAAGAGGTTTTACGTCTAGGGGAAAAAAACCCTAACATAACTTATACCGTCAGATTTGTGACCTTATAATGAATGGT
>ML850045.1:0-14795 GCA_009831015.1 Picea engelmannii
TTTCCCTGTACAACCGAGTGAACTGATTGCCAAAAACAGGGATAGTGGCATATGTCATATCCAGCTGAAGAGATCCTCTGAGCTTGGCTCCCCAAGATCTAGATAATAGAAAACCATACTTAGGGGGTATATCAGTGATAACTACATCCATTACGATTATTTTCAATGGAACCTGGGCGAGAGTGACTACTAAATATTTGATCATGCCCATGCACTTAACACTCCTTGAATCGAACGAGTAAATATATCCATATGGCCTGGTGATTTCGAGGCCCAATCTATCCATAATAGCTTTTGGCATCACATTATGAGAGGCTCCAGAGTCTAGCATGCAATTATGCAGCAGCCGATCATGCATGTTCAGGGTGATGTAGAAGGGGGCGACGGTGTCCCTGGCCCCTTCGAAATGCGGACCAAAAGTGATGTTAGGCTTATCGTCCTCCAAATTTATTACGTCAAACTAATTCTCTAAATCTGAAAAGTTTATCATTTTGGTTATTTGTTTTCAGTACATAGGGTTCTTAGCCAACTCGACTAAAGGTATCGGTATTTTGATCTTACTTATCTCATTTTCTAGGTTAAAACCCCACACAAGTCTATCCATTTCTTTGGTCAAAACATCAAACTCCTTCTTTTCCAACTTATTTGTTTGCATTGTTTTATTTTTGGTGCTTGTGGTTCCCGGTGTTTGCACTTCAGTTGTCTTGGTTCTTCTCGCTTGGATCTCAGTCTCTTTTATTTTGGTATTTTGTGAGTTTGCCCTGTTTACTTTATCATTTTGGCATGTCTCAGTCTCTTTCGGGGTGGGCTCGTATGTTTCACCTCTAGGAAAAAATTTCTTGGGTTGAGCAGTCGACACAGGTTTGTTTTTAGGCCTCAGATTGTACTTATGCTGGAGCTCAACCATTATGGTGTCAGCCATTCCTTGATAAGAGGGATCATCAGTGTTGCTCAAGTTATTATCTTCACCCGATGATTGTTCAATGTTTAGAGACCTCTCATAATCTTCTTTCGTTAAATGAGGTTGTATACAGTCATCGCCTAAATTGTTTACGCCTTCTTCCAAATCCTCGAACTCTTGTATATCATTTCCTCCAATAGAATTTTCATTTTTTAGAAGTGTTTGAATTTTTTGATCTTCATTTTTAATCTGTCTTTGTTGAATCTGAGGATTGGGGTTTCTCCTGAATTCTCTCTTAACGAATTGATCAACTTTGGATTGGTCTAGCTCCATTCTTGAGATTTTTTTTGATAGCTCCTTTATTATCCTAGTCATGTCATCCATTTTGTCATCTGAGGACCTTCTAGATCCAGAGGGACCCACTTGTTCTCTAAAATGTTTGGTTTTCCTATTTCCCGTTTTGATTTTCGATTTTCGTTTTTAATTTACCCAAAGCCATCATATTTGACTCAATTTACACAAAGTCATCTTGCATTCGGGTTAAGTCAACCCCTCTCCTTTCTCTTAATAGTAGAGCGAAATCGGGTTCGAAAGCTCCTGCGAAAGTTACTTTGGTTGCGGGTTGGGATGGTTTAACTTCAACAGGGATCTTATTGTACAACTTGTTAAATCTCTGGATAAATTCCATAACTATTTCTGATCCCTTTTTCTTTAAAGACCCGAACTCAGTCAAATAGTATAAATTATCCTTTCTTTCGCCCCTATTGTCTGAGAAAAAGGTCTTCTAGGGCATCATAGGATAATATTGAACCTGGGGGTAGGCTCTGAAACCAAGTTATTACATGTCCTTCGAAATTTTGGACGAACAAACGGGAATACACGTCCTCATGTTCGAGACCTAGAATATCAACAAATTGATCAAAGAAGTTGATGTGCTCGACAGTGGTTAGATATCCTTCTTCTATGAACTTGGGAAAGTTTTTCATATAGTTTTCTGGAAAATCATGGAGGGGTACTGGAAGGACCAAGGGGATGTATCTAGTGGCTACCTTGGCGAAAAACCTGTGGAGTAGTTGTTGGCCTTGACCTCCTACTCCTCCTGCTCCTCCTCCGGCGGCGGCCATGGATAACCTAGGAGAGAAAATCGGTTCGTTATAAAGAGGGTTGGTGAAGATGTATAGTGACTCTCTAGCTTCCCCGAGGTGGAGGGGGGTAAATTCGGAGAACTTTTTATCAGGGGAGGTGAAAGCTGGGAAAGGGAGAGAGGGTATACAGGGACTCGGTTCCTCTGATTTGCAGGATACGTAAATGGGAGAACTCACTAGTGTTGAATCCGAGTGTGTGGTACTTCTTCAAAGCCTCAAGTGGCAGAGAGGTTTGTATCGAGAATCGATGGGATATTAATAGGGATGAGCTTTACAGCAAACATATCACCCCTACTAACGTAAGAGGTATTCAGAGAGGTTTCAGCCTTGAACTCAAGTAGGATCAGGTCAGGGTTTAGGGTCTCGGCTTCGATAGTACTTTCCGAAGTTTTTTTGAGAGAAATTTCTCCCGAGGATAAAGGTTCGAGAGGGATATTAACTTTGGACTAAGTAGACTTGGGTTGGTAAACAACAGTGTTTTGTTTGAAGAGGACCCCTGGTTTTAGTATTTTTTCAGGGTCAAAAACTGGCATGGTTTGTTTAGCATCTGGGTTTTGTCTGGTGTTTTTTTGAACGGATGCCATATTTCTTAAAAGTGGAGTCGCCAAGTGAAAGATGAAGTTTTATCCTTAACAAGGTGTTTTCTCTTTGTTCACTATCAAAAAATGAGACTTGGAAATTTCATTCTCTCAGGGGAAAGTGACTACCATTCTCCGTCCCCGGCAATGGCACCAAAAATATGTTGTCCCATAGTCTGTACTTAAGGCTATAAGGTATATATTCTAGGCATCCCAAAGTGAGTGAGTAATAAAAAGGGAAAGAACAAACTTCAGGGAAAGAAGCTATGGTTGATGTCTGAGTTGTCTTTGTCTAGCTTCCAAATTTTCTTGGATGTTGATCTCTCGTTCAATGGTTGCCCATGAACATTCGAGCTCTGCTTGGGTGATGGCAGTCTTAAGTGTAGTATCGAAAAGATTCAAAGCGATGCTAGTTTGGTCCGATAGGCCGGGTTCAATGTTGGTTTGTCTTACAACGGGTACAGTCATGGAAAAACATAGCTTTGAACGGGGTTGACGTTTAAAAGGCTATTTCAATTTTAGATTACACAAGAAAGATTTCTCAGATTCGAACTAATAGTATAACAAAGACAAAGGCCTTTTCCTGTAATTGAGTTAACTTTGAAAAATCATGCGGGGAACGTAAGAAAACATTAAGTTGTCGACAATGCAAGGCTCCAAGCAAGGGAGAATCTCACCCTATGACAAAAGAAGAAAATAGACAAGAAAACACTTTGACAAAGCATAAAATATAGAGATCTAGGTAATTCACAGGTCTTGTACCTGTTGATAGTCAATACAGAGGAAAAACTACAAATGATTAGAAGACTAGATAGTTGATCACCACAGTAGAAAGTTGCACTAAATTGCAGCTAAGCGTTCATCAAAGATATATATGAGAAATGAAAATGGACATGAGATAACAGAGAATAACACATAACTCAGTCTTCATGGAATTTGGAATCTTTGGATTGCTTCTTCATTAATTTTGGCACAAGAAATCATCTATTACATTTTGCCCCAAAAGAAAAAGAATTTGTTCCCTTTTCAAAATGTATATTTAAACAAACTTCTAAAGTTTTGAATTCCAATCATTCTAGAAACTTGTCAGTTACAAATGAAAAATTGAAGCGTTTCATTTCCTCATCTTTTGTCTTCCTTCATAAGGGCAAAGTGCCTTCTTTTCTTTACTCCTCTGGCTCCAAAAATAGAAGGGAGTGACATGTCATCATTTAACACCAGAAGCCTGCCCTTTCACTTGCTCAATGCAATTGACACACCTTTCGATCAACTGGGCTATCAACCTGGAAGGCTCTGCTTGGTTGTTTGCCTCAAAGGTGTAACGATTCTTTGCCAACTGTGGCAATATTTTTCCCACTTGTCGATCTTCCGTAACGATAGACCATAATTGTAAACTTGGCTTTACTAGCCATTTGTCCACTTGGACCATATCAACCTGACTTATCTAGGATATTTCAGCTTGCTCCTTTTCCACATTTTCCTTGATATCTATCAGGTGTTTAGCTATATTGATTTTTCCCAACGTCCCAGCACTGCCTTCCTTATCAAGGTCTAACAAACTTTTATTTATTAAGGCAAATGTTTCTTCACAATAATTCCTCACCTCTTTAGCTCTTCCCCTTCTCTCTGATATATTCTTCTCCCACACCTTCAGTAAAATATTCCCTCTTGTTTGTTCTGCGATGGATAATTTGGAGCTACTGACCATCTCTACTTTCGTTGTGGCTATAACGACCTCCTGGAAACCAACCCGAGCCACCCTATCTTCTCTTTCTCTCAAAGAGATATCTTCTAGCACTTGATCTATCATTTGAAAATGATTATGAATGGTTCCCACTTTAGAAAGAAAGTCATGTTGAGCTGCTAATACCTTCTATCAGATTTCGGTGGCTTGGGATTGGAATATCTTTATGTCTAAGACATGGTTTTCGGCAACATCCAATTTCGACTGTAACTGTATTATTTCCCGCTCCTGGTAGCTTACCTATGTTTGGATTATTTTCACCGACTGACGCATCTTCTCAAGGTCGTATCTGAGTCTCTCGATCTCCTATATATCGGCTATTCTGGCTTGATCGAGGCTTTTGGTCACCTCATCCCTAGTGTTTTCTTCCATCATAGCCACCTTAGCTTCCAACTTACCAATCAAGAGGTTCTTTCACTTCAACTGTGCCTTCAAAGTTCCAACTGAATACTAGTTGGTTGTAGCACAAGCCCCCAGTGTTCCTGCAATCTCATCAGCGAATTCTTCCTCTTCTACAGCCTTTCCTTCTGTCAGGATTTTAAATCTTTTAGCCACTGCGCCCACTTTTTGATACAATTCTTGCTTCACCACGACCTTCCTTTTATTTTCAAAGAAAAATTCATTAGGAGGTAACTCTTCTATAGAAATGGGCGTTAGTTCTTCCTTAAAAATCCATCCTTCATCGGGGTTCCCCTTTGTGAAATGTAAGGGTGTGATAGAAGCAATAGGACTGTTGATTTCCTTGAATGATTGTTTCGGGGTAGCATCTGTGGTTCGCTTGCTTGATATGAGCGATAGTGAGTCACCCACCCCTTACGAGGGTATCTCTTCTTGACTTTGGACCTACTTTCTCAGCGTACCCTTTCCTGAGTTTCCTTCCTTTTGATCGTGGATTTTGGTTCCTTGTTCTGAGGTCCCAACTCCCCTATTTTCTCTTTGTTTTCCTCCTTTTTAGGACTCGAGTCCTCTGAGCCTTTGGCTTCCGTTTGTTGTGTAACCAAAATCTTTGGGGTCTCACCCTGTAAAACCTGGGGGAGGCAACTCTGTCGGTGCTCCTGGAATTTAAAGAAATCGACCATATCTCCAGGCGGCAGGGCTTGAATCCGACTTAGGAATTCAGAGTAGGACCTCACACCCCATAATATTTCATCATGAGGCGAATCCTCGTGTTCATATTTCTTTAGGCCACAACTCGCTAGGTGATTACTCACAACCTTATTAGGGTCGTGCTTCTTGAACTCAATGTCCACCAATTTCATTTCTTCTAAGGCTGTAGCCTCGGCTCTGGCATGGCCAAAATCTAATAAAGAATATGCACCAATGTGAATGGGAAAGGGTGGCCATACCATTTTCGATACTCCTTTGAGCTCTTTTCTTATTCCGTCGAGCACAGTTTGTCTGGCGATATTGTGACACACTAGCTTCTCTAGCAAGAATAGCGGCAGAGCATATGGGGGAATAGAGGTGCCAAAGACCCTAATGTATGAAAATTTCTCTTCTATATACCAATCTGCCACGCTACTCAGGTTAGCTGCTATGTTATCTGAAATCCTGGGAGATGGATGGTCGACGATGGAGACATGCACTGGTACCATTACCCAATTGAAGATATCGTAGATGAATTCTTTGGCTTTATCCTCCAAAAGCTTCGAGTGGTAGACATGAATAGGCTCTGTATTATATGGAGCCCAGCTCCAGCTCATTAGTGGGAAAGGTGTCATGAAGAAAATAGTGTCCATGATGTAAGTAGACATAAAGAATGAAGTCGCTTTCATACTTGCCTTCTACGCTCGGTATTCGGTAATTCGATTGGTCAGACTATCAAAAAACAATTTGGCCCAGTCGAAAGAGAAACCGTCAGCAACCATATGAATAAGCGGTACCCATGGGAGGAAAAAGTGGGTAGTTTCCTCCTTCCCATATACCCTACAGGTCATCATCGCTATATACTTGAATTGCGGCTCTAAGGAGGAGATTGAATAAATCCCATTAGTGTCAGCCCTGAATTTCGCGGGGTGTGAAACCCAATCTTTGATCAGATCGGATGAAATTTTCCCATACTACTCATATTCCTTTTTCTTGAAACCCTCTAGGAATTCGATATTGTGAGTAAGGTTCGGTGTGGGTGACAATTTATACATTGCATGTAAATGCTCTAGTCTGAAGGTTCCAAGTGTCACCCTTTGTTCATTGATAATCGTCCTAGTTAGGATGTCCACATGGTCCAGTGCCCATCTGATCATATCATAATAGGGAAGAAGTTGTGGCCTTGCCGCTATTTTGTGCATCTTTGCTTGAGTGACGATTTTTTATTTGGTGGACAAGTCATCCTTCTTGTTACCGCTGGAATCATCCAAACAATTTATCGACTTGGATTGCAGAATGTTGGAAATGTGCGTCCATGTTTTGATAGAATTGATACTTCAGGGCAAGGTATCCGAAGCAACATCTGAACCTTGACCTGAACTCTCGACAGCTACCTTGGGCACTTTTTCATGGAGCCATGATAGATAACCTTGCAACTAGATCCCTGTCGGAAATATTTAAAACACAGACAGAAGTTATCCTGGTGAAATGGCTCTGTGCACAATAGAGATGAAAACTGAAATAATGAAAGAGAACCCCTTTGTCTTGATCATTTAAGCCAGTGCAAGTCCTTGCTGACAGAAATGGTCAAATCATTTAATAAAAAGATTTAGAATTAAAACGAGAACTTACTATCCATCACCTCACTGAAATTCAAATAAATGTCATAAATGCTTGACGATTCGTGACCTGGAAAAACGCAGAAAATTTCAAAACTTCGTCCATAAACTGTGTGTGTTAAAGGTTGTTTAAGGCATTAATTAATCTAGTTTATTTCTTTTAATTAAGTGTGCTTTAGTCGCTAATCCCTTTTTCGTCATTCATCGTATCGGGTGACTTCGCTCCTAGCCTTTGAACCCTAAAGACTCGAAATCACGATAGTGCGATTTAGTTGATTGTTTGTGATTTGACTTAAGCCTTTAGTTAATCCACGCTTAATTAATCAATATCATGACTTCATGGATCGGAGTTACAAAGGTGTTGCTTTTTGGGGAAGCAATCACCGAGTCACGAAATCACGATAATGATTAACTAAGGTTTAAAGTGACTTACTCTTGATACTAACCTGGGTAACTTTAAAACAACTCCGCACCTTCGCATGTCGGAGGTTTGAGAAACGTTCAACGTGTAACTCCCGAGAGCGAGAGTACAAGGTAATAAAAGGCGATAATCCTTTCTTAGTCATTTAGTAATGGTGATTAGAACTAAAATAGTTTTCGCCACTTCGCATGTTGGGATACTGCGGCTTTAGTGGGTAGAATCATGAAATAAACGAAGTCTCAAAATCCATCTTTTTGGGCTTAAGTATAACATTTCACCTATTTAGAGAAGGGTGGCTCCAATAGATGAGAAGTGGCTTATAAATCAAAATAAAATGTGTAATGTAATGTAAAGAAACAAAATTTAAGAAATGAATATCGAGCATTAATTAATGTCTATTCACACAACAACCTAGATTGATCTTAGCTTAAGATCTTTTAAGCACTAAGATATTTGCATCTAAAATTCTTTTTATGCCTCTTAGTGCTTAATTGATATGGAATTAAGGATGATGTAATTTATTATAGAACTCAATATTACTTAGAGGTGTTCATGGCTAGCTAAAAGTTTATTATATAGATGTTTTTTTTCCACAAACCATCCAACTTTTATCTCAAGTAAGATTGAAATTATTGGGATATGTTGTGTGATGAATTCTTACCTAAGGTCATATGTTTCACTCCCCCACAAGTTTACCTCAGGATCCAACATGACTTGGCACATCCAATTCGCCTAGAAACTGAGGGTCGTGCGGCACCACAACATTTCCAACTCAGTGGCTAAACCAAACCAAGAGTACTTCATTCGAACTACACCTCTTCACTCAAGATCTACCCATAACTATGCCTTGAGCTACTTGATGAGTAAAACCTCAACGCTTAAATCCTTGTCACCAAGGAGCCCACCAAACCGTTCACACTTCATTACAAGCACTTGGGTTCTTTAACACATATAGTTAACAGTTATATACTTATCCAAATATGTGAATCAAGAACAAGCAGCATACATACACATGAAAGAGACACAATTATGGTTGAGCGGCACCAGAGGTTCCTAATATAAATAAAAATCTTCTTATTATACTTAGCCAAATATGTGAATCAAGAACAAGCAACACACATACACATGAAAGAGACAAAAGTATGGTTGAGTTGCACCAAATGTTCCTAAAACATGTAAAAATACTTTTATTATACATGTTGTTACAATAGTGTACATTACAATGCATTGATGCAAGAAGAGAGCACTTGGTTCATACATAAGACACAAATTTTTCCAAGTTTCCTGACTTACCTCCATGTTGTCTCACATCCTTCTCATATTCTCATGGCAGAGTCTATCTCATGTCCTCATCACAAGATTCATTCCCATCGCACGCACTTCCCAATGCCAAAGTCACTATGCCTACCAGACTCAGTCCAAAGAAAATTCTCCCCATCTCTGTCCAAAGATCCTCCTTAAGGAGACACAATTCCTCCCATGTGGAGAGGCTTGGCTCCTGGAGGGAGATCACCCCTCTTTGACCGAATATTCCTTATATTCCTTGGGGATAATCTTGTCTAAGTGTTGTGTGTTTTTGGTTTGACTAGATCACGCCATATATATGTGACTCTCCTCAACAAACTATCACATCCCTTGGGTTAGTTTGAGATTACTCACCAGTTCACTCAGCCATACATCTCACTCAAGCATGCTGCAACCAACCGACGTGTCGATTCGTTGGGTCTTTATGTCCAACTCATCTTCTTGCCTAGGTTAGCTTCATATTCATGCCTCTTGATTCATCTGTATGAAAAAAAACCCAGGATGGCGTGCCCAACACGTCTACAAGGTGAGCTTGCCCATTGGTCATGATCCGCAACGACGTGTGCGATAAGGCACTAAGTTCACCCATCATGATCCCCAAGTGTGGAGCACATGTCTATATAACTATTTGATCACCTCCTCAAGACACTTAGCCAAGTATGCCCTCCACAAGTGCATCCAACTTATCCAACTCATCACACACCTTCCCAACCACAGGTGTGCTCATCCATCTGAGTCACTTCAACAACCCCAACATTTGTGTCTTGTCTTCATCTATCCCAGTCAAGTGGAGGTGCACACACCCTCCTTGCCGAAGGACTTAAATCCTCCCCCACCAAAATTCATTTTCATCCTAACAACACACATAGAAAATGTGTCGTCTCCAAGTCTTTGCATGAACTCATTCCCCCATAGCAACAAAGTCTTCTAGAAACCCCAAGTTTCGTGCCAACCAAAAACCCTAAATTTATATCAAAGCGGAAAACCCAATTTTCCAACTCACACTACAATCATCTGCAACTTGGTGCAACCAACCACATTACTTTCTACTCAAAGTTGTGTGTGACCAATCTATTCGCTACATTGGAAGGATGTATCCTCCCCAAATCAATCTTGAATTCCCAAGTTGTCATTGTTCTTCTATGACGATCACTCTCCGTTCTGTTGTTGTTGCAACCTCAATAAAAAATTCAAAAATGTCTAAGTGTTGAACTACTGTGAACTTACGGTTGCACCCATACTTCAACCAACTTTGTCATGTCTTTTCACAATGTTATAGCCTCAATTCTTGCATCGGTTGGGTAGCTAGTCCAACCGTTGCATCTAGTTCTTGAAATTTGCATCTCCATGCCCAAACTTAGTATTTTCTATCTACATCTTTGTCACTCCATACAACTCTAAAGACTAAGACAAGTATCCACCCTTATCTCAATATTGATGCCATCATCCATTATTCATCAAGGAGGTCCTCCACAATTTCTAAGTGTTGCACTTCGAACCTACTGGCGCGTCTGTACTTCGACCTCTTATTCATTCTCATGTGCACTAACTCTCCAAGTGTTGAACTATCACACTTGTTCCTTGAGAATGCACAACATGCCCAAAGCTCACTTCCTTCAACAATTCATCCCATCTGCACAACAACCTTAGACAAAGGAAAAGGTCACCCCTATCCTTTCCTCATTGTGAAGTCACCCCAAAACAAATTCATACATGGAAACTTGACTCCACTTCCCACCTCATGGTGCAGTTACCCAATCTGGTGCAACTCACACAATCTGTGCCACATCCAAGTCTGTGAAAATTCAAGGGAAATCACCATGCCTCTATTCTCTGCATGTCCAACCAACTCTACCCTTGAAACTCAAATTGTGATCAAGTCCACAAGTCTAACTTTCCTTGACTGAATTCTCCCTATCCCCTTCATTTGCGTCTTCAAATACAAAATTTCCCATGTACATCAAGAATTGCACGTCCAGACTGCTTTTTCCCCATTGCTTCATTACCCATCCATGTTCTTGTGTCCACCTCTCCATGCCTTGAAATGGCTAGGCTTCATCCTCAACCATGTTGTCCAAAGAAAGAGAAATTCCCATGCCCAAGTAATATCTTCATGTTGCAATCTGCATGTTCGCACAATCCTCAAAACTAAGGCAAGTCCTCAACTCGCTTGCTTCGACCGAGTCAACTCTCTACAACTCAACATCTGTGATGAGTGTGACCAACGTACCCACACTCATCAAACATCCCAATGAAATGTCCAAAGTGCTCCAAGTATAATAAGTCACCTTAAAGAACTTCAATGCCTTGGCATGTTCAAGTAAATACTTCTTCCAACCTCAACCAATGACCCCCTCCAGATCTATGAGTTGTCACATAATCATCTGCAAGTCACCAAGGTATGATCCACCTCATTCAATGCCCCATACCAAAGGCGAGAAAACACCACCCAAGTGACTTGGTCAACATTTTTCCCATTCAGGTTAACTGTCAACAATTTCTCAGTTGACTTCTTTGTTGAATCCATCCATCACTTAGAACAAAACTTCCTTGTACCTTCACAAGTGTCCCATACTTTGGCACTATCATCATGACTATCAAGCCATTACATGACCCAAAAAATATGTCTAAGGCACCAACAAACCAAGGTACCTCATCCATCCTCTCAAACTTGGCATGTTCTCTGCCTCACTACTTATTCCACCACAATGAGTCCTCCAATACACGCCATCAAAGTGTTAGGAAACTCCTCAAGCCACCTCCACAACTGCACCTAATTCTTCCTAAGTCCACTACTCAACTCCTTCAAGAAGGCCGCCCCAAGGAATACCAACTGCTACATGACTTCTTTGAAATTTTCACCACTTTATCCACCCTCAAGCCTGTCTTTTTTCATCGAGGAAAAAGATTTCCCTTGAACCACCAAGTCACCCGACTTCCATTCAAAGAACTTATCGCAACTCTTAGGAAAGGAAATAACTCAAAACCAACCATACCTTTTCCAACGTCATTCTCAATTGCACCCATGGTTTAAGTCTGTTTTTTGGGGCCTTCACTCACCCAAGCCACTAACTCTTCGCACAAACTTTCCCAACTCACCTTATGCAACTATACAACTGTTATAGTGTCTCTGTTATTTCCCCAAGATAAGTCCATCTATCTTCTTAAAAAATGGCTAAGTTACAAACTTGTGCGGGTTCAATTATACTCATCTTCCACCAAACTTTCTCACCTTGGATATTCTCCACACCAAGGCACCAAGCTGACCCTCGCACAACTTTTTGAACCAATCTGTTACCGCAATCCAACTTCTGCAAATTCCTCCACTTCAAGTAGTGCAACAACTCGACTCGAAAAACATACTTGGTGATGCTCAGCATGGGGACATCATGTTGAAGTGTGCCCAAACTTCCCACATCATGTCTATGACCCAAAACCTACGATCTTCAAAACTCGGTGATGTTGTTTCAGGTCGCACTAAGTTTTTGAACACCCATCTTTCCCAAGTGCCCCAACTCATCACATGGTCTCCTACCTTGTCCTAATTTTTCACAAGGGAGCACCCATTTTAAGGAAACCCAAAACTGCTTCACTTCACAATATTCAAACATCCAACAAATTATGTGATCAACCTCTATGATCACTTATGTGGTCATTGTTGTGATCACTTCTTCAATCAACCCCTGTGATCACTTTTGTGGTCATTGTTGTGATCACTTCTACGATCAAAAAGATTTGATACAATTTTCCATGAAGGTGAAAGTGGTGAAGATATCACCAAATTGTCTTCACAAGAACAATGTGCTATGATACCATATGTCATGCCCCCACAAGTATGTCTGGGGATAAAACATGACTTGGCACACCTGAGTCGACCGACAGCTGAGGGTCATGTGACACCGTGACGTTTCCAAATCAGTGGCTAAACCAAATAGAGAGTACTTTGTCTAGACTACACCTCTTCACTCAAGTTCTGCCCATAACTATGCCTTGCCCCTCTTGGAGAGTCAAGCCTCAACACTTAACTCCTTGTCACCAAGGTGCCCACCCAATCGTGCACACTTCATGATAAACACTTGTGTTATTTAACATATATAATTAACAATTCTATACTTATACAAATATGTGAATCAAGAAAAAGCAACATACACACACATTAAATAGACACAAGTATGGTTTGGCAGCACCAGAGGTGTCTAACACCCATACAAAGCTTCATATTATAAATGATGTTACAACAATGTACAGTACAATGTGTTGATATAACAAGAGAGCACTTGGCTCATACATAAGACATAATGTTTTCCAAGTTGCATGACTTACCTTCCTATTGTCTCACATCCTCATGATGTCGTGATCGAGTCTATCTCACATCCTCATTGCAAGAATCATCCCCATTGCATGCACTATCGAACTCCAAAGTCACTCATCCTACTAGACTCAATCCAAAGAAATTTTTCCCCGGATCTGTCCAAATATCCTCCTCAAGGTAGCACAATTCCTCCCATGTGGAGAGACTTGGCTCCTTTAGGAAGCTTGCCCCTCTTTGCCTAAATTTTCCTTAGATACCTTGGTGCTAATTTTTCCCAAAGTGTTGTGTGTTTTTGGCTTTCCTAGCTTGTGCCATATACATGTGACTCTGCTCAACGAAATGACACGTCACTTCATGTCAAACTGTCACGTCCCTTGAGTGAGGTTGATCCAACTCACCATGTCACCCTGTCATGCATCTCACTCAAACGCGATGTGCCCAACCAACTTTCTAGTTCATTGGGTCATCACACCCAACTCATCTGCTCACTCGGATCAACCTCATCTTCGTGCCCCTTAAGTCATCCACACAACAACCCCCAAGGATGGCATGCCCAAGCTGTCAGCAAGGTGAGTGTGCCCATTGTTACCGATCCATGATGATGCGTGCCTTAAGGCACCAAGTTCACCCATTGTGATCCCCAAGTGTGGAGCACTCATCCATATAAGTCTTGGCATGCCTCCTCAAGACAATTAGAGAAGTTTTCCCTCCAAAAGTGTGTCCAACTTATCCAACTCATCACACACCTTCCCAACCATAGGCGTGCTCATCTGTCTAAGTCATTTAAGAAACCCCAACATCCACATCTCATATTTGTTTATGCTGGTCAAGCAGAGGTGCGCAATCCCTCCTCACCGAAGGCCTTGCAATATGTATATAGAGTGCATTGATATTAAAACCTAGTCTAATTGTAGTAAATCTATGGTAAATCCCTATGAATTTACAACTAAAACATATCCCAACTAAATATGTTCCCCTTCCATTTTAGCACACTAATTGGAAAATTCTTGAGCTTGGTAGCAAAACTATAAATTTTCATAATGTCGACACATATTTTGTGAAGTTTTTTAATCTAGTCTTTATTTCATTTTGGAAAAAAAATGAGTTTTCTTTTGTAATAAAAGATCAAATTTATTGATTTCTACAATAGATTTTATTTGATTTTGTATGCTTCTATTATAAAAGATCAAAATTTGTGGGATATGTCCTAAGGGATTCTTACGTGGAGTAATATTTATAGTGTATTGAGATTAAAACCGAGGCTAGTTGGGATAAACTCCTATCAATCTAATAATCTAGTTTTAAGAATTAGTAAAACTACAAATTTTCATAATAATAGCACATCTTCATGAATTTTCTTGATTTCTAGATTTTATTTAATTTGAGGGGAAAATGTAGTTTGCTTTTGGAATAAAAAATCAAATTTATTGATTTCTAAAATAAACTTTATTTAAATTTTTTTAAATATATATAATTTGTATTGGAATAAAAAATCAAAATTGATGAGATATATTGTTTAAGAAATTCTTACCTAAAATTAAACTAGCGTAGATTCATCTTAAACCAGGATCTATCAATCATTGAGAGGGATACAATTTCTTAAGATGTAAATTTTTTATTTATTATTTCATTCCATGTCAAGTTTTACACTATATATATATATATATATATATATATATATATA
>ML850046.1:0-15351 GCA_009831015.1 Picea engelmannii
ATAGCTGAGGTTTGCATTTCTATTTTATCGATAAAATTGGTATCAATGCGCTTTTTTCTATATACGCACCATGTTGCACTATTTAGTGAGGCTCACCAAGTTGAAGACAAACTTAATTTTTAAAATATATAGTTTCATAAGAGTTTTTACATACTAATTGAAAAAAATAGTGAAAAAAGAGAGGAAATTTCATTTTTCAAAATGTATTTGTTTATAAATGAAAATACTATTCATTAGTTCATTTTTTTGGAAACATTTAGAGGGAATATTTGTGGAAGAGAGATTACCACGAAAGACTTTGGAGTGGCTGGATTTGTTTGAAGAGACAAAAATGGAAGGGATTTGTAGGGCACCTACAAATCTACAGATATGAAATTTCTTGTATGTGATTTCATTGTACTCATCATTTCAATCTTTCCCTATTTGATTCAATCTATTTTCAATGCATGTTAAAAAACATATAAGGATTTCATAGTTACCTTAGATATTGGAAGTTGTATAATTCTTGTTCCCCTCTTTTTTTGAGGAATAAATTTTTATAGGGTTTATTTTTATAAGCAATAGATATTTTTAGGGTTTATTTTTTTAAGCAATAGGTTTTTATAGGGTTTATTTTCTTAAGAAATAGAGTTTTATAGGGTTTATTTAGTTGCATATGGGATGTTTGGTATTCGTTGCAATGGTACCACCCATTGCATCAGATCCCAAACCCTGTCAACTCTCTCGTTGTCAATGATTTTTTTTTAAATATTTTCTATGGTATGCGGTGCGCATTGTACAGGAAAAATGCCCCTTTGTGCACTGTACAGGAAAATCACCCTGATGCTTACTATATAGATAAACACACCGGTGCACATATAACTGTGTAAAGCATTGAGTGGTAAAAAAAATAGTATTGATTCAATATCATATGCATACAGGTTAGCGGTGCGCAATGACTAATAGTACATGATGGTGCGAGTATATTCTTGATGTCGTGGTGCGTTAGGTTTAATGAAGCACACGAAAATAATAGATTGTATAAAAATTTCACAATTTCTATTTCTAATCATTCCTGATTTTTATTTTATACCAGATGGCTAATAGAAGTTCAAAGAAAATATCTTATTGCAGCGAGTGCAATGGTAGCTCATCCCAAGAAGAGAGGCATGCGAGCTATTTAAGTTTTATTAAGAATTTAATATATAATTTTAAGTATTTGTAAGTTTATATCAATTATGTCTATTGGTTAATGTGTGTCATGCAGAGAAAAAAATTGAATAAACTCGATAAGATTGTTCACACTCTAAGTGCAAAAGAGCATAAAAGTTTTATGGAAATTTTGCAAAGAGAGGAAACAGGTGGATCAAAAGGTAATCAACATTATCTTTTTCTTTGAATTTTACTAAAAATGAATTTCTTAACATTAATCACTAACAAGTTTTAAACACTTGATTTCACTGTTTTTTAATGCTATGCAACGACCGATAGCGAGGAAATGGAATCTCATCATAAGAGGACAAAAAATGTTAAGGATGTAAATGATGATGACGGCTTGGTCATCAGTTCATCTCGAGTGGTGCTTGAAGTTTGTAACATCCCGCTCTTGCGTGCATTGAGCGAACTTATTATTTGACACTTTCTTAGAAGTGATCCAGATTATTATACTATTGGGCATCTCATTATGATTATGATGTGTTATGGATTGATGACATGTCATTTTGATGTATTGACATAGACAAGTGATATTGACTCGGTTTTCCTGAGTGTGTAATATTTTGGACCTCGAGGATGCAGAGGCATCGATGAAACCCCTTAGACTCTAGATCGGGTCAGGGAGAGGACTATTGGGGTTTGATTGTTGTATATATATGATGTTTGTGCATTTGATTAGATGATATGATTATGGATACTATTTCTCACATGATTCGTTGATGATGCAGGCTGATGATAGCTTGCCGACCAAACTCACATGTGGAGTAGAGGGGTCATGCACGATAACCAGAGACGTTGAGGGAGAGGTGTGGACAACAGACCTACCACAACCTACTAGCACTCCTGTTGTGGATCGAATTGTAGGTTAACGACTACCTATTTCGAGAAGACTCATGATGTCGTGAGGGAATACTGTGACAGTTACTCACGATGATTCTAAAGGGCATGCAATAAGGCAAGAGAATTATTACTTAGAGGCCCTTAGTCTCCCACAAGATCACCTGGCGGAGTATAGACTCCAAGGGTTTTTGATGTCTACTAAGTCAGTCAAGAGACGAGTGGCCCCCTTGGAGCACAGAGTGCGTCCTGAAGGGCAGGTCGTGCAAGAAAAATGGAAATAGGCGAGTGGCATCCTTGGAGCACATAGTGCATCCTGAAGGGCACGTCGCGCAAGGGAAACATAATGAGGCGAGTCGCACCCTTGGAGAACCTAGTGTGTCTTGAAGGGCATGTCGTATTCTTAAATAATAATTGAATAAACCTATATGGCCTCAGAACAAATAATGTGATGAGAAAGATTTTAAACGATTTCCCTAATAAAATGTTGCCCAACCTAGGAAAATAACGTCTAGGTCTAAGTGATACTTGTGATAAAAAATAAATAAATAAATATATATATATATATGTATGTATTTATATAAAAATAAAAATAAAAATAAAAAAATAATAATGATATTCATCATTCATCATGTGACGAGAAGGGGGTACGCAATTCAATTGATTTATAAAAATATTTTGGAGGATAAAATTTAAAAAGGGAAATAATTGTTTTGTTATATTATGCTAATTAAAAATTTATTAATTAAAAAGGAAAAGGGGAAAAAGGTAATTTTCTGCACGTAGCAATTTAAGTTTTAAATGAGAGGGAAAAGAGGGAAATTTAAAAGATTTAGGAAACTAGGAAAAAGTAGGAAACATAAAAAGAAAGGGGAAACATAAGGAAAAAGAAGAAATACTAACTTAGTAAGGTATCTAGCATTTAAGAACTTTCTAAATTGAACTCAACTAGTGAATTAATAAGGGGGTAAGTCATTAAATTGTGTAAGGGAATATGGGGACACCTAGGAGCGATTATAGGAATGCTTTTAGGTGGGTGAGGGAAATATGAGTAATTAAGTATTTAATGAAATTAATTTTTGGTGCAATGAAGGGGATGGGTGACACATGTATGTGGAGGATGTTTTTATGAATTAAATTATTGAACAATAAATTAAATGGGATTTTGGTAAAGTAAATGACTTAGAAACTCTATATAAAAGAGGGAGGAGGAGGATGATGGAGCTCTGCTGTGATGCATAACGTTACACTACAGAATTTTATACTTGACTGACTTAGCTTGTGGGAGTTTGGATACCCAGCTCGGTGAGGAGTGGTATCTCGGCCTTGCGAGGCAATATGGGAGCTAGTTGTGCTCTGGTTTAGTGTGTGTTGCCCCTTTGCGGCTCAGGGGGCTAAGGGGGAAGAAGAGTACCCCTAGCGTTGGCTGGGAGGTACCGATGAAGTCTCATCGATCGGAAAGAGGGAGCGATACAGAGCATGCGGGACAACGACTCAGAGAAGATGACTTGGGATATGATACACTTACTTGATTCTGCATGGTAGATTCTTATTATACCTAACACTTTCGATTCTATATTTTTAATTTCGTAAATAAAATGTTTGACTTAGCATTTTAATTGAAAACTTAATTCCCCGTAGCCTTAAGCTTGTTGTTGATTGATTCCCTTGGCTTTCGATCCTTGCATGTTGTGACCTCCCTATGGTTTTATTGATTTTGTGATGAGTTTGCACTTCTTAGTTCACCCTCGTCCCTAGATCATTAGTCCTCGCCTGAGCAATAGGCCAGGAGTCGGATTTACGGTTGTCACTTTGGTGTTAATAGACCTATAGATCCTAATTCCCAGTGTTTCTATGCATGGATGATGAGTGAAGAATGTGTTCGCCCAGTCGTCTACCCCTGTTGATTGTTCTTGGATGATTGATGGTCATTACACCTTGTTGCGATTGATTATCTCTGCGATTATTTATCTTTTCTCCCAACAAATTGCTTATTATCTTCCACATTTTAATCTCTGTGTTTTCACCCTTTTTTTCATCATTCAACCTACTCTTCTTGGTATCTTACACACAGTGATTTGTATTTTTGTTTGGACAACAACTCCATAATTTACTCTACATTTTTAACCCATTTGGTGATTTTTTTTACTGCGTTTCCAACACTTGTTAACTACGTTATTTCCTTTCTCTCTGTGTTTGGTTACTCAGAAAATTTTTGGAATTAAAAGCCCGCAAAATTCCTTGCCTTGGCGTGGAACCTTCACTCTTTTATTTCTATTGATTCTCTATAGTTTTCGCGAGTGGAGGGTGACGTGTGTTATGCATGTTCTCCCAGCAACTGGTGTTCTTGATCACTTCCAATTCACTTCTTTATTTGCATAGCATTTCCATCCTTCTACACAACAAATATTGCATAGTTTTCACTCTGCAAATATCTCGTTTTTAATCTCAGCAATTAATACTATAAGAATTCTTGGACAACAAATTCGTACTTGAATAGGGAGTGACTTGTACAGTTGATTCCAATGGTTGTATGGCATTAATTACTTTTGAATACAAAATTAATGATAATTCCCTATGCCAGCGGCATACTTGACCAACTTACTTCCTTAAACAACGATCGCATTCTTCGGCACCTTTCTTTGACTTCTCCACATAAGTTTCGTTCAATCACGAAATTTTACCAGTAGTTTAATGATGGGCATGACAATGAAAATTTTAGTGATAATGGGTAGCGATTGGGTATTGGTAGCAAATTTAATATTATTTAATGGATAAGTATGGCTTAGCAATTTAATGAATGAGTTGGATAACTTATCTCTATGCATTGAATACCGATTTTTGCATTTATTTAAGACAACGATTTGATACCTAAAATAGCCACGAAAAATCTTTCACTAGACAACGATTTCTTGTATAGAGACAACAAATTTAAAAAAGGACTGTGTAACTGTTGATTGTATAATTGGTGACTGCGTTTTGGCAAGTGTGTTGGCATCGATTTCGTATTGGTTACTGTGAAGATAACAATTTATGCAGAGAACCTAATAGATTTTATACACAGTGAAATGGTACATGCAACACTTGCTGGTCTATGTTTTTACTTGACAACGACCCTGCAAGTATCATTGACATCGAAGTTTGTATTGGCGAAACCCTTAGACTTCCTATACAATTGCTAACCTTATGACTGTGTTTCATCCCTTCGACAGTTGAACTGACAACCTCTCACCTATTGTTCACAATGCTTTACATTGAAGGGAAATGTATCTCTACATACATTGGTGAAGGGATTGTGTCTGCATTTTTTTTCTAGGTGTTTTTACACCAGGATTGCCATGTCTTCACCCTGCCACATCTCTACCAGACAACAATGCCTTAGCGACTTCTTAGACAACATTATCATTTCTGACAGCAGTAATAAGAAGCCACCTACAATTTTCACCTAAAAAAAACAAAAACACGATGCAATGCACAGTCAATCCCTGCCAAACCCGAGTAACCAGGGCAAACTTCAGAAGGGAATTTTGGTGCGAACTTGTGAGTGCCTGGGGTGTGATTCTGGACCGTGTCCGGGGGCACGGGGAGGGATTCGATCCAGACTGAGTGCATTGTGTAATGATCGTACAATTCCATTCCTTTACAGTCGTAAGGTTAAAACTTATATCCTTACTCTAAATATCAGTTACTTTGGTTTAAGATTTACAAACTTCCCTTTTTTTTTAAAGTTTGTGGTTACTTTTTGGGAGTTATTTAATATACTTTTATTCCGAAAAATTCAAGATCCAAAAAAATATCTCTTAATAACGATTTACATATTTTTATATTATAATTTTAAAAATTATATTCTATTTAGAGGTTAGACTAATATTATACAAAATTCCTGTCTCAAACAGAAATCAAAATTTCATTTAACCTACTCCTACTTACATGGCATCAATCTTAATGTTTGTGCTTTATTAAATACTATGTATAAAATGTAATGGTTGAAATTGATCATGTTCTCACACACTATTCTCTACTTATGTATTATGGTTGATTAGTGTTACTTGAATTTAGTGGGAAATACAAGTTGACCTTTTTAGTAACTGAACTGTTCTTCCAACCTTTAAAAAAATAAAAATCTAGTTTCAATCAAATTTTGGGACTAGTTATGACTCGGAAGGGAAGCACTTACATGATGATGTCACAAATTTATTAATAAATTTTGTTGGGTTACATTAAATAATCGTTGGTGCTATGTGATTTTAATTGGTTACTTGTGCCTAATACGGTGTTAATTTGTTTATGCTTCAAGTTGAATTTTATGGGTGGATGGTCATAGTTGTTACACCACATAGTTTGCCTCTTAGGAACCAAAATTTTTCAGATAGCTGGGAGATTTATTTTGAGAGATGTCATGCTGTGTCCTGTCGACTTTTGATTCGGGTGTGTGGGCATCGTTTCTTGTCAGTTATCTCAGTCTCCTAGTGCAATGATTTCAGCTTGTGTTGAGGGTCCAGTTAATTGGTTGTGTCTATCACCTGGGGACGATATGATTGCTGATGAGGGACTCATGGCACTCTCTATTGGGGTAGAGGCGAAGGATAACCTGGCCAGATTCTGTGCCTCCCATGGTGGGAGTCTCTCTATGTAGTTAACATCGTTGGGTTGTAACGCCTTCATGCGTTTGTTTGCGTACCATATAGGTTCTAGTATTTGTCGTTGAGGTTGTTGTGTCGGGATGGGGAATATTGTCGTTAGGATTGTAGGTTTTGTCGTGTTGTGTCGGGCGGGTAGTCGTTCCTTCCTTGATTTACGCATGTTTCACCTAGTTGCTCTTATGCTAGGGCATGGAGTCGTATTTGTTTGTTGCTTGATTTGCAGGCGTTGTGTTCGTCGTCTGGGCATGGTTAACCGTTCGTCATTGTCTTCCTTCCTAAAAGAAAAAAATAAATTGCACCTTCTACTTCACGTGTAGTCGTAACCATTCGAGGTTGTTACATATGGTATAAGAGCGGGTTCAACCCTGTGATTGTGGATAGCCAGGGTTTCCACTGCAGTAAACCTGGAGTTTTAACCATTGCATTAATTAAAAAAAACTTAACGTGTCCATATGGTGATTGCATTTAGAGGACGCCTCAGAGGTTCTCAACGTGGTGCCATGGAAGGATGTGTGACGCCTCCAGAAGTTCCCGCACCCTCGGATTCAAACCCCCAAGGGTAGGAACAAGTCCTTGGGATGGATTTGCTTGTTGTAAGGGATGATGATGGTCTGACAAGGCCCTTCCAGGTAATGTCAAAGGGCCTTGATTCACCATTGGTATTGAGATGAGGTCAGGGCACCTGTACCCCTAAGGGCCCACAACATTCCCTAACTAGTGCCATTAGAATCCATCGAGAACTCGAGAAAGTTGAGTTCTCGAGTCCATGAGTGTTGCGGACGGCTGTGTCATCGAGGCACAGTTGTAGAGCAAGGCATTTTGCTTCACACTTCGCGATTAGGACCTCCATCATGAAAGTATGCATGATGGTCTTTCAACTGAAGGGGAGCGCTATTCTATGGCGGAAGACACTCCTGCCACATTTGAATATGGCCGTCAATGACGTGTCATGGGAACTGTTCGAGGAACGGTTCCACGAGACGTATCTTTCTGAGGAATTTGTTGAGCGTCAACTCAACAAGTTCGACGTCTTGTAACGAGGCAAACGCACAGTGCCCGAGTACGAGGCCGATTTTGGAGCTGCTTCGGTATGCTCCACACCAAATTACCCAGAAACTTAAGGTCAAGAAGTTCGAGTTTGGCCTTATTATAAGAATTCAGCTTCTACTTCGGGTACCAGGATACTGGACCGAAGAAAATGTGTTGGATTGTGGGGAGCCACATTACCAACATTAATGCCCAGAGAAAGGGGTTGGAGCATATGGATTAGTTAGACCCACTACTGTGGTATTTTTGGGCAAGGCCCATCAGATTCATGCAGCGGTGAATGACTGCCAGGAAGAGCTCCAGTCGACTGTGCTCGAGACGTCAGGTACCATCGCTGACTAGACCCTTAGTATTTGATAGATCCCGGTGCTACCGATATTTTCATCTGTGGTGCAACGCTAAAAGGGATTATGGTAAAGGAAGACGAACAAGATGAGTTTAGCTTCGTAGATATGGCTTCGAGAGCCAAACAGAAGGTTGGAGGGAAGGTTACAGACTATACCCTTAACTTGGGAGAGTTTGTCGCCAGGGCCAACCCGTACGTCACAATCTTAGAATCTTATGACGTCGTGATCGGTATGGACTGGTTGGAATCGCATGAGGTGATACTCAACTGTAAGACGAAATAGTTGAGCTTGGTCGATGATGAGGGAAAGAGACGCGTGATTGTAGGTTGAAACCAAGGAGTTTCCCTGAAGTTCATCTCTTCCTTGCAGCTACGAAAGAGCATGCCCAAGGGGTGTAAGATTTATTTGATGCTTGCGTTGAATGAGAAGGGAATAGCGTAAGGTCTATAACACCTTCCTGTGGAAAGAGAGCTTGCAGATGTCTTCCTGGAGGAGTTACCTAGGATGGCGCCATAGAGGGAATTGGAGTTTACCATAGACCTGAAACCAGGGACTGGATCGATAAAAAAAATGCCTTATCGGATGTCGACCCCGGAGTTACAGAAGTTGAGAATGCAACTGAAGGAGTTGCTGGACCTAGGACTTATACGTCCAAGGTATCACCGTGGATCCAGCAAAGGTCAAGGCTATTATGGAATGGCCTACACCGACGAATGTCTTGAAGGTACGTAGATTAATAGGTTTAGCAGGATACTATCGACGGTTCGTCGAGGGATTTTCGAAGATAGAAAATCCAATCATGGATTTGCAGAAGAAGAACAAGAAGTTTGTTTGGATCGAGAAATGCACGGAAGAATTTCTGAGGCTCAAAGAGCTATTGAAAACAACACCAATACTAAAGTTCCCTGACATGGACATAGACTTCTTAGTATGCACTGACGCATCCAAGGAAGGCTTAGGTGGAGTCTTGATGCAAGACGGTCGAGTGATGGCTTACATCTCGAGGAAACTGAGAAGGCATGAGGAGAATTATGCGATGCACGATTTGGAGTTGTTAGTCATTGTATATGCCTTGAAAGTTTGGAGACACTACCTTGTTGGATGAAAATTTGAACTAAAGACAGACCACTATGGACTACGACACATCTTTACGCAAAGCATCCTGAACGCACGACAACAACGCTGGTCGGAACTGCTTAGCGAGTACGATTTTGAGATTTCTTACATAAAAGGAATAATGAACCAAGTGGCAGATGCATTGAGTCGAAGACCACGCATCTTTCGGTGTTGCCTCTTCAGACGAATCTACATGAAACGATTCTATCTTTACAACGCGACAATGACTAGTACAAAGAGGTCGAGGATTTTTTTCGGACAAAACATAATGATGGTACCAAGATTTGAAGGATTTACGTTTGAAAATGATGGATTATTGAGGTTTAAAAATCAGATTTACGTACCACCGAATGACGAGTTGAGGAGCTTGATCCTAAACGAAGCTCATAAATCAATTTACATCGCTCACTCGGGATTCACGAAGATGAGGGAGGACCTTAAACCCTTATTCTTATGGAAAGGAATGAAGGCAGACATAGTGAGCTATGTGGCCAGATGTTTATAATGTCAGCAGGTAAAGGCTGAACATAGACATCCAGTAGGGTTACTACAACCACACGCTATTCCATAGTCGAAATGGGAGGTTATTTCGATGGATTTTATCGTTGTATTGCCACTGACGACAAGGAGACACGACTTGATTTTCGTGGTAGTCGACACTCTGACAAAGAGTGCTCATTTTATTCCCATGTGTGTGACGTATCAGGCACCTGACATAGCTAGATTTTTCATCATGGATATTGGGAGGCTGCATGGCATACCTAAGAGGATTATATCCGATCGAGGATTATTGTTTACTGGACGATTGTGGACTAGTTTCCAATATGCCTTGGGAACCCGACTTAACCTTAGTATTGTGTATCACCCAGGGATTGGCATGCAGACTGGACAAATGAATCAGACCTTGGAAGACATGTTGTGCATGTACGTTATGGACCAACAAAACCGTTGGGAAGAATTCTTTCCACTGGTAGAATTAGCTTATAACAACAATTACCAAAACGCCATTAAGATGGCACCTTTCGAGTTTCTTTATGGGCGACCGTGTCGGACGCCTTTGAGTTGGGATCGGATTGAAGATAGGGTCCTGGTGTGACTGGAAGCAATCCAAGAAATAGAAGATTAAATGCAAACTATAAGTCAAAGGACCAAGGAAGCGCAGGATCGACATAAGAGTTATGTCGATGCGTGTCATGTCGACCGTAGTTACGATGTGGCGATCAAGTATTTTTGCAGATGAAACCACATAAGAGTTCGATCAAGTTTGGAAAAGGGGATAAATTATCTCCTAGGTTCGTGGGATCCTACGAGATTGTGGAAAAGAGAGGCCCGTGGCCTAATGACTAGCCTTGCCTAATTCTTGAGGCATACGCACGATGTATTACATGTCTGTATTGAGACATTATGATTAGTGATCCTACACATGTTTTAACTTGAGCACCTTGCGGGTGTCAGATGAGGGTGAGATCACGGTTGAGCCGATCCACATCCTGGACCATTGCATTCGATAGCTATGACATCGACAAGTATATGAGGTCAAGGTCCATAGGGACAACTATAGTCCGCACTCGGCGACTTGGGAGGACGCATGTGATATGCACCAACAGTTCTTTTTGTTGGACAGATAGACTTATGATACTATGATACACGTTATTTCGACACTTATATACTGTGAAACTTCGGGACGAAGTTGAGACCAAGATGGGGTGTGTGTAACATCCCGCTCTTGCATGCACTTAGCGAACTTATTCTTTGAGGACACTTGCTTGCAAGTGATCCGAATTATTACACTGTTGGGCATCACATTATGATTATGAGGCGTTATGGATTGATGACATGTTATTTTGTTGTATTGACATAGATAGGTGCTATTGACTCGGTTTTCCTAAGTGTGCAGGATTTTGGGCCTCAAGGATGCAGAGGAATCGATGAAACCCCTTGGACTCCGGATCGAGTCTGGGAGAGAACTATTGGGATTTGATTGTTGTATATATATGACGTTTGTGCATCTGATTAGATGATATGATTATGGATATTATTTCTGACATGATTCATTGATGATGTAGGATGACGATAGCTTTCTGACCAGACTCACATGTGGAGTATAGGGGTCACACACAATAACCAGAGACGTTGAGGGAGAGGTGTGGACAACATCCATGCCACAACCTACTAGCACTCTCGTCGTGACTCGAACTGTAGGTTAACGACTACCTAGTTCGAGAAGACCCACGATGTCATGAGGGCAGACTGTGACAGTCGCTCATGACGATTCTAAAGGGCGTGCAATAAGGAAGGGGTCTTATTCCTTAGAGGCCCTTAGTCTCCCACAAGATCACCTAGCGAAGTATTGACTCCAGGGGTTTTTGATGTCTACCAAGTCAGTCAAGAGGTGAGTGGCACCCTTGGAGCACAGACTGCGTCCTGAAGGGCACGTCATGCAAGAAAAATGAAAATAGGTGAGTGGCACCCTTGGAGCACATAGTGCGTCCTAAAGGGAACATCGCATAAGAGAAACAAAATGAGGTGAGTGGCACCCTTGGAGCACCTAGTGCGTCCTGAAAGGCACGTTGTGTTCTTAAATAATAATTGAATAAACCTATATGGACTTAGAACAAATAATGCGATCAAAAAGATTTTAAACAATTTCCCTAATAAAATGTCGCCCAACCTATGAAAATAATGTCTAGGTCTAAGTGATACTTGTGATATATATATGTGTGTGTGTGTGTGTGTGTGTGTGTGTGTGTGTATTTATATAAAAATAAAAATAAAAATAAATAAATAATAATGATATTCATCATTCATCATGTGACGAAAAGGGGGTAAGCAATTCAATTGATTTATAAAAATATTTTGGAGGATAAAATTTAAAAAGGGAAATAAATGTTTTGTTATATTATGCTAATTACAAATTTATTAATCAAAAAGGAAAAGGGGAAAAAGGTAATTTTCTGCACGTACCAATTTGAGTTTTAAATGAAAGAAGAAAGAGGGAAATTTAAAAGATTTAGGAAACTAGGAAAAAGAGGGAAACATAAAAAGAAAGGGGAAACATAAGGAAAAAGAAGAAAGACTAACTTAGTAAGGTATCTAGCATTTAAGAACTTTCTAAATTGAACTCAACTAGTGAATTAGTAAGGGGGTAAGTCATTAAATTGTGTAAGGGAATATGGGGACACCTAGGAACGATTCTAGGAATGCTTTTAGGTGGGCAAGGGAAATAGGAGTAATTAAGTATTTAATGAAATTAATTTTTAGTGCAATGAAGGGGATGGGTGACACATGTACAAGGATGATTTTTTTATGAATTAAATTATTGAACAATAAATTAAATGAGATTTTGGGAAAGTAAATGACTTAGAAACTCTATATAAAGGAGGGAAGAGGACTATGATGGAGCTCTGCTGTGATGCGTGACGTTACGCTACAAAATTTTAGACTTGACTGACTTAGATTGTGGGAGTTGGGATACCCATCTCGATGAGGAGTGGTAGATCAGCCTTGCAAGGCGAGCTGGGAGCTAGCTGTGCTCTGGTTTAGTATGCATGGCCCCTTTGCGGATCGGGGGGCTAAGGGGAAAGAAGAGTACCCCTAGTGTTGGCTGGCAGGTATCGATGAATTCTTATTGGTCGACAAGCGGGAGCGGCACGGAGCGCATGGGACAACGACTCAGAGTGGACGACTTGGGCTATGGTACGCTTACTTGATTCTGCATGGTAGATTCTTATTATACCTCATGCTTTCAATTATGTATTTTTAATTGGGTAAAGAGAATGTTTGAATTAGCATTTTAATTGATAACTTAATTCCCCATAGCCTTAAGCTCGGCCTTAAGCTCGTTGTTGATTGATTCCCTTGGCTTTCGATCCCTGCATGTTGTGACCACCCTATGGTTTTATTGATTTTGTGATGAGTTTGCGCTTCTTACTTCACCCTCGTCCCTAGCTCATCAGTCCTCGCCTGAGCAGTCGGCCAAGAGCCAGATCGACGGTCGTCACTTTGGTGTTAATAGACCTATAGATCATAAAGCCCTACTTTTTTGTGCGTGGATGATGAGCGAAGAATGTGTTTGCCCAGTCGTCTACCCCTTTTGATTTTTCTTGGCTGATTGATAGTCATTGCACCTTGTTGTGATTGATTATCTCTGTGATTGTTTATCTTTTCTCCAAGCGAACCACTTATTATCTTCCACATTTTAATCTTTGTGTTTTCACCCTATTTTTTATCATTCAACCTACTCTTCTTGGTATCTTACACACAACATTTTTTATTTTTGTTTGGACAACAACTCCATAATTTACTCTGGGTTTTTAACCCATTGGCGATTTTTTTTACTGCATTTCCAACATTTGTTGACTGTGTTATTTCCTTTCTCTCTGCGTTTGGTTACTCAAAAAAATTTCAGAATTTAAATCCCGCGAAATTCTTTGCCTTGGCATGGAACCTTCACTCTTTTATTTATATTGATTCTCTGTAGTTTTAGCGAGTGGAGGGTGACCTACGTTATGCACGTTCTCCCAGCAACAGGTGTTCTTGATCTCTGTCAATTCCCTTCTTTATTTGCACAACATTTCCATCCTTCTACACAACAAATCTCGCCCTGTTTTCACTCTACAAATATCTCGTTTTTAATCTCAGCAATTAATACTGTAAGCATTCTTGGACAGCAAATTCGTACTTGAATAGGGAGCAAATTGTATAGTTCATTCCAATGGTTGTATGACAGTAATTTCTTTTGACTGCAAAATTAATGATAATTCCCTATGCTAGCGGCATACGTGACCAGCTCCCTTCCTTAGACAACGATCTCGTTCTTCGACGCCTTTCTTTGACTGCTCCACATAAGTTTCATTCAATTACAAAATTTTACCAGCAGTTTAATAATAATGGGCATGATAGTGAAAATTTTAGTGATAATGGGTAGCGATTGGGTATTGGTAGCAAATTTAATATTATTTAATGGATAAGTATGGCTTAGCGATTTAATGAATGCGTTGGATAACTTATCTCTCTACGTTGAATAGCGATTTATGCATTTATTTAAGACAACGATTTGATACCCAGAATAGCCACGAGAAATCTTTTACTAGACAACGATTTCTTGTATAGAGACAACAAATTTTAAAAAGGACTGTGTAACTGTTGACTATATAATTGGTGACTGCGTTTTGGAAAGTGTGTTGGCAGTGATTTCGTATTGGTTGTTGCGAAGATAACAGATTATGCAGAGAATCTAATAGATTTTATACGCAGCGAAATGGTACATGCAACATTTGGTAGTCTTTATTTTTACTTGACAGCGACCCTGCAAGTATCATTGACAACGAAGTTTGTATTGGCGAAACCCTTAGACTGCCTATAGAATTGCTAACCTTATGAATGTGTTTCATCCCTTCGACAATTGAACTGACAACCTCTCACCTATTGTTCACAACACTTTACATTGAAGGACAATGTATCTCTACATATGTCGGCGAAGGGATTGTGTCTGCGTTTGTTTTTTGAGCGTTTTTACACCGGGATTGCCCTGTCTTCACCCGGCCACATCTCTACCAGACATCAATGCCTTAGCGACTTCTTAGACAACTTTATCATTTCTGACAACAGTAATAAGAATCCACCTATAGTTTTCACCTGAAAAAAACAAACGCTATGCAATGCACAGTCAATCACTGCCAAACCTGAGTAGTAAGGGCGAACTTCAGAAGGGAATTCTGGTGCGAACCTGTGAGTGCCTGGGGCGTGCTTCTGGACTGTGTCTGGGGTTGCAGGGAGGGATTCGATCTGGACTGAGTGCATTGCGTAATGATCGTACAATTCCATTCTTTTACAGTCGTAAGGTTAAACCTTATATCCTTACTCTAAATATCAGTTACTTCGGTTTAAGAGTTACAAACTTCCCTTTTTTTAAAGTTTGTGGTTACTGTTTGGGAGTTATTTAATATACTTTTATTCTGAAAAATTCAAGATCCAAAAAAATATCTCTTGATAACAATTTACATATTTTTATATTATAATTTTAAAAATTATATTCTATTTAGAGGTTAGACTAATATTATACAAAATTCTTGTCTCAAACGGAAATCAAAATTTCATTTAACCTACTCCTACTTACATGGCATCAATCTTAATGTTTGTGCTTTATTAAATACTATGTATAAAAT
>ML850046.1:19504-32307 GCA_009831015.1 Picea engelmannii
AATGAAAATATAAGGTTCTTTTTAGATTAAATTCTTATATTCCTCTGTGTGATGTTTTACTGTTTATAATCTCCTGATTATCACTGAACCAGGAAACGGCCTGCTTGTGTTATTATTTTCTGTTTCAAGTTTTAAAAGTTGTTAATTTAATATCTGACCTGAACATCTGAAGCAACAAACTCACTAAAAACCTTTTTATGAAAATTATAAAAATTAACCATCTATGACAGCCCCAAACGCTCGACAACCGAACGTAGACCTAGGTTTACAAGATCAAACTAGTATTGCATTGAACCTCTTTAATACTATCCTGCAAACCGCCAGAAACAGAACCGAATTATAACAATCGTGGGCAGCAATAGAACGGGACATAACTATCCAAGAACAGAGAGAAGAAAGACAGAGACAGTTGAGAAACTGAATCTGATCGAGCCTTCCTCGTCCTTTGTTTTGAAAGAAAACACTATTATTTTGGATGCCTAGATGGTGTGTTTTATAGCCTTAAAACACAAACTCTGGAACAACACAGGGAGTGAATTTTCTTATGCTTCAAGTTGAATGTTATGGGTGGATGGTAATAGTTGTTACACCACATAGTTTTCCTCTTAGGAACCAAAATTTTTCAGATAGCTGCGAGAATTATTTTGAGAGATGTCATCCTGTGTCCTGTCGACTTTTGATCGGGTGTCTGGGCATCGTTTCTTGTCAGTTATCTCAGTCTCCTAGTGCGTTGATTTCATCTTGTGTTGAGGGTCTAGTTAATTTGCCGCGCCTATCGCCTGGGGACAACATGATTCCTGATGAGGGGCTCATGGCACGCCCTATTGGGGTAGAGGCGAAGGATAACTTGGCCAGAGTCTGTGCCTCTCGTGGTGGGAGTCACTCGATGTAGTTAACGACGTTGGGTTGTAACACCTTCATGTGTTTGATTGCGGACCATAAAGGTTCTAGTATTGGTTGTTAAGGTTTTTGTGTCGGGATGGGGAATGTTGTCCTTATGCTTGTAGGCATTGTCGTGTTGTGTCGGGCAGGTAGTCGTTCCTTCCTTGATTTACACATGTTTCGCCCAGTTTCTCATATACTAGGGTGTGGAGTCATAGTTGTCTGTTGCCTAGTCTGCAGGCGTTGTGTTCGTCATCTAGGTGTGGTTAACCATTCGTCGTTGTATTCCTTCCTAAAAACAAAAAAAAAATGCACCTTCTGCTTCGCGTGTAGTCGTAACGATTCATGGTTGTTACAAAGTTATGAGAGGGGAAACATGTTTTATATATCTTTGAGGGGTGTAGTGGAAATAATGTATAGACGTTATTTCCACTTACAATACAAAATTCAATCAAGTGACTCCAAGAATCAAGTTATACGTATACTACAAGAAGCATTTCTGAAGCCATGGTCAATGAGACGCGTGATACTTTTAATAGAAAAAGCTGATAATAACAAAAAAGAGTGATGTAAAAGGTATTATTTTATTATTATTATTATTATTATTATTATTATTATTTTGTATCTAGGGGAATTGGTAACAACGATGGTATCTAGCTCGTGTGACACGGGGTCGAATCCTATCAGTTTCTTTATAACCCATAGGGAGAACCACACCTCACACAAGCATGGCCTCCAGATAAGATGATGTTTGAACTCGTGACCTTCTTAGCAACACAAATGCCTTAACAGCACATCCGTTGGCCACTAGACCACGCCCCTGCGAGCCATATAAAAGATATTATTACTAAACATGTTTTTCTATAATATGTTCCAATAATTACCAAATTAATTTATTTTTCTATATTTTCTTTCATATCCATTTAAGAAAACATTATTGTTTTTTTTTGTTTTTCATGAAGATTATGAAAATTCCAAGCGACAAATGAGGGGAAATCCAATACATGTTGGTAAACATGTCCAAAGGAGTGTACAAGGAGATGGTAAAACAAATGAACATAATTGCATCATAAGAGGATGAATCCCAACAACACAGTGCATCAGAGGTATGTGATCATTCATTTATTCTTTTATGTACATCGAATTTATTTATCATATTAAATACTAATTTTCAATTTAGTTTTTTGCAGAAAAGTAAACAATATGGAACCCAATCAACACATAAGATAGGATGACATGGAAAAAAAGGGTTGATCACAAAGTTTGTGAGTACTTGTGTTTTCAACATTACTTAATTTTTAATATTTGTTGTGATCTTTATATTTGAATAACTAATTTACATTGATCCATGGATGTCTACTAATAGGTCCTAACATAAAAAGAAGAGCCAACCAAACAATTGATCAACATTGGGTTAACTAAAGGTTGTGGTTATATGTTGACGTATCAAGGTTTAAGTAAACAATATGTAAGTAGCTATGTTGTTTAACTTCCCTTTTTTTATAATTAATGGAACAAGAATAAACCTTTATATTAATTATATCGACTATGCTTTGTCATGGCGTATTAAACATGCAGGAAACAAAGTATGATGAGGAGCCAGGAGAAGATCTTGTGATAATCGACATGAGGCAAGGCTTCGAAACAAAGTGTATGGATTATGAATCAATCATTGATCTGGTATGTTGTATTATTTACACAATCATGTATATTCTAATGTATTATAAAAACAGATTTACTTATTACGCTTTATTTCTATGTTTGTATATGGAATAGGAGCAGTTGGAACGTCAACGATAAGTTGAGAAAGAAAACATATGTAGAGATAATGAAAGCACAATATCGCCTACATATGATCAAGAAATAAGGGATGCACACAACTAGAATAATGACAACAACTCAAGTGATGAATGACAATTAATATAATTGAATGTTACTCCAAGTTGTATGCAGTTTTGTAATATAGGTCTGTAAAAATTAGGGATATTTTTGCTTAATATAGTAGACATAATGTCTCAATTGCACGAGGACATTTTACCAATAACTGTAACAATTACATATTGGTTACATTTTGATTATCGTGGGCCTCTAAGTTGTCCCATTTTGTATGACCATGGGTCTCTTATTCATATATAATAAAATGGGTTTCTTATTTTACTGCATTGTCAAATGTTGTAAAATGTTGCATTGTTGATTAATTAATATGTGAATGATTTACATTGTTGCAAATAACAGAGGTATAATCCCTTCGATAATACATTAATGCTTTCATTATATCAAAATGCAATAATAAAAATATAAAAAACAATATGATCATAAAAAATATTAGTAAAAAAAAAAATTAGTTAAAATATATACATATCGGTGCATTACTATGAACTCGCAAAATGGTGCCTAGAATAATATAGACATTGGTGTTTTTTAAGGGGTTATATGCACCGGTGCATGTTCAGAATACTAAAACACTAGTACATGTATTAATTATACGGAATTGTCAGTGCATAAAATGTGCGATAATATATATCATTTTGAAATTAGAGAGTGGGCATGTGATAAATATGCATTAGTTATTTAAATATAATAACAACACTGGTAATTTAATGAACTTAAACACATCGATGCATTTAATAAAATGTGGCATGGGGAGTTATATTTAGTATACACCCTGAAACGTACATATTATACAAGCATCAGAACAGACATAAAATACAAGCACACTAGAGTTGCATACAACAAAATGGGATTCTGGGTCATTTTAACCATAACCATCCTGATGTGTTTATTTATTATGTAATAACCAAGACACTAATGTAATGGAGAACCAACGTATTTTTGTCTTATGTACAAATTGGGAAATTTTCATGTAATAGTGTATGGTGCAGTTTTTTTATGTCTGCACCAGGAATTTATGTAATGGTGCACCAATATAACTTTTTTGGTTTTATATAAGTTTTGGGGCATTTTATGTAAGGTCGATTCAGTGTGTTTAATGTTTTAGTATGCCTCAGGGAATTTTATTTAATGATGCATCGATGCATTTTGACAATAAAAGCACCGAAAAAAACTAATCCGTTACAACCTCTGCTCTCCCAATTTTTTTTTAGTTATATGGAACATTCATTAAAACCTCCATAGCCAATAAAGGAGGTTGTAGTGGAGATTTTTTTGAAAATTTTGGCAAATTTTGTAATACTAAAAACCTCTGCTAGAAGGTGTTGTCCTTATATTGTACTCATAATTTGTTATTAGTGTACATCAATATAATTAAATTTTTGAAAATAAAATCTATATTCTTTCTTTCCAACAGTCATAATTTCACATTTCACTATCTCAGGAAAACTTATGTTGTCGGTATATGGTATTTTAGTACTGAAAGTTCTGACAGGTTCATCATAGCCTTGGGATATGAATCTTGATGGTTGATCTCTAGCCCTTTTCAGGTCTAGTGTTTGAACCATAGCTCTAAGACCACTATGAAACACCCCTGACCCCATAAAAATCATTAGGCTGGTGGGGCATATGAAAATATTCATGATTCCCTCTAAATTACCTTTCTTAGACTTAACTCAATCACTGATTTCGAGCTTAAAAATTAAATCTGCTGCTCAAGAGCTTTCCAACGATTGTCACTATGCTGGATTTTGAGATCTCAAAAGAAAAATATGGCCTCTTAAATTTTTTAGGAATTACCCTTAGGTGACATCATCATGTCCACGTGGACCCATTATGTATGTTTTTGTTGACATCATCATATCCCCGTGGCATCCACATGGATCCATTCCATGCATATCAAACAGCATGTATGCTTCCTCAAATGTGCATAGATTCATATATCTAGACTTCTCAATATTATGAATATCCACCCATCAGGACTTTTGAAATCTCTCAAATATCCTCCCATCCAGAATCCAAACTTTTGGAAAAGTCCATTTTTTTAAGAAATCTTGGATTCTCAGATTTCCAAATGGTCTTCCTTTAATAATGTAGGTCCCACCTATACCTAACTCACACATGACATTCACTCATTCTCCCACCTTTGCTAACCTTCACTTGGAACTCAACCATAGGCTGTGATGATGGGCATGTCTCATCCCTTACCATTTTACCCTCGGTGCACAACTTGCAAATCCGCTTGACCGGACAATGGAGGATCATGATAAACAGTCTAGATTTAAGTTGGGCTTAAACTTGATCTGAGATTAAAATTTATCGGTAAACCCAAAATATCTGATAGATGAGATTTATCCAATATAACGGATCCGATTAAAATTGGACTTAAAGGTGGTCGTCTGATAAGATTTCCTCCTCATCCAAAATCCACTACAAAGTGACACTTGGACTTTCCACATGTCATTTTCCTTTCTACTTCAAGGGTTTAAAGGTTCTATAGCGTTGCGGTTTCGCATCTAGATTCGTCTTCTCAATAAAATCTCATTTAAAATAAATTCAATATTTCTGGATTTCCACATGGTTAGAGTTCCTCCTCCCAGTTCCACCATCCAACATTCATCCCATGACATTCCACCATGGCCCTATTGACAGGTCAATCTACTGATGTGACACATTGATGTGGCATCATACATCCATGATTTTGCAAAAATTATATTTAAGTAAAATTCTAGATCTCTACTACTCATATTCATGGTTCCATCTGTATGGTTCCATTATCCAGCATTCAATTTTTTGGTAAAGGTGGACTTCTTTGAAATTCCATATTTCCTCCAAGAAACTAACTCACAAATCCATCTACAAGGTTCCATCCTATCTAGGATCTGGACTTTATAAAAGTTCCTTTAAAATGAAATCTCTGAATTCTAACAATTTGGATCTAGGGTTCCACCTAGTTGAGGTTCCACTTAAAAGGTTAGCGCATCCAAAGGGTTATTTGGATCCATGTTTTTCTCTGTAAGCCTTTACATGGTTTTTTTGGATCCCCACTAGGCTCTGTGACCCAACTGAGGGTCATGATATGTCAAGGTTCCACCTCAAGGTTCCAACATCCAAGATTTTGATTAAAAGAAACTCCAAATCTCAGTGGTCCTGGCAATCCTGAATTTTGGGGTTTCCACCTTACTAGAGTATTCCATTAAAAGGTTGAAAAGGAAGAGGGATCTGATAACTCATAGGCTCTGCAATTAAATTCCAAAGGATTGAATAGAGAGAAAATCTTAGTATAACCTTGTCATAGCTATAATTCAAGAAATGGAGACTCAAGGAAACAATCATTCTTGAGTAAATGAACCTCCATATAATCCACACCATCCTTAGGGTTTTAGGCCATGAATTATAGGTTGTCTACATATGTATTCAAAATAAGATAACCATCATGAAAAGTTATCAATGATACAGGGACTTATAGAATTACACATTCTATTCATTTCCCATAAACGTTTCTCATGAACCATACACTTTCAAGAACTGCAAAACATACACCTTTTATAGAATAATCAGGCACTTAAATTGTAACAACCCCCATCTGAACTGAGGATCATTACTATGCGAAAAAACACATAAAAATGAAATTTTCTCTACTAACTAATTTCTTGTATCTTACCAGCTATGAATTACACACATAATTAACTATTGTCTGATATAATAATTAAATGCATCTACAACATGCTAAAAACGACAAGAATGTAGTTTTAATAACTCAACACAACAATATATAAATCGTTCTCAAACACAGAGTTACTACACAACAATTTAACTCATAATGCAACCAAAAAACAAGATAAAACACTTATCTTTTAAAAATGGTTTTGCAACCATCTACTTGGGATGGAAGTTCCACCCAACCATAGACTTGTTGTTCTGTATCTCAACACCAATTCATCCCTGAGATATGGCTAGCAATCAACAAAATAGGGTAGTCTCTCACTACCTACTCACAACTCAAAAAAACCCATGACCCAGTGGTATTCTACTACAACTATCCCAATTTTCCACCAACTCTCTTCCTCTCAACCTTCCCAACCCAAGGAATGTACCCCTTCACTTCTCTTAGTCCATTGAGAATCCAATTCATTTAGCATGGTCTCTCTAACACAAGTAACTATGAATCTCTCTGTTGGGAACTCAAGGACATTCACTTCTAAGAAAAATACTAGGAAAGCAACAATCACTTGTTGTGATAGTGCAACTCACACAAGATTTCACTCTTCACACCTGATAACCCGACTCTTCAATATTCTGCTCCAAAAACGCTCCATAATTTTCCCTCCATGCTTGCTCTAGCTCCAAAGCTCCTCTTTTTTGTGCTCTATTTGTTGTTCATGCAAAAACATTGACTGCCTAAAATTGTTGTAATTTCCCATACAAATTTTCCTCTCTTTGGATTTCTTGCTTGACTCACACACTTCCCCAAGATAATTGTACTCAACCCCCATGCTCCCAATAACTATGGGATGTGACTTCTCACACCCACCTTCTTACATGTATTCAATGATTGTATTTTGGGACACTCAATTAGAAATGAGAAGGTTCATATACTAATAGAAATTTCAGGAAGTGGTTTGAATTAATAGGCATGGGTAATTCCCCCTTGGACTGTTAAGGTCCTAACCCGCACATAGGTAGATCAATGTATTCGGATGTAATAAAGGTCAATATTAATAAGGCCTTTCAATAAAATAGAATAAGGCGGATGTGAGAAGACCTAATAGAAGCTTCCACTTCTAGAAGGATCTTCCTCTAGATGCTTCTCTTAATAGACATATTTAGTATAAATAAGGGTCAAGAGTATGAAAACCCTATCTTGGAGATTATTGTAACATATCGCTGCTCAATTGGAGGTTGCCCCCTCGAAGAGGCCCATGAACATTGCTTTCTAAATCGAAGCACTATTTCTATTGCTATTCTTATATCATTTATGTGTTATTGTGAAGATTATGCTAGATATTTTACTGTTATTCTACCATTTCTAGCATTTTATTTCTGTTATGAATATTTTATATATCTGGTATCTTGCAAGTGGTATCAGAGCACTTTCCTTGGCAGAAATTGTGGGTATTTTTTTTTCAGGGTAGAGACGTATTCCGGTGTCTTTAAGCCACAAAGATCTGTCGTTACGCGCATAAACCCACAGTTGAGGGATTCATACACGCAGGAAATACAAGTGGTTCTTAAGCGCACATCTGTTGGCCACCCTTGTAACCCCTGTTGGTACCCCTTCGAGTGGTAGCACATCAGACAACACCTATGTACGGGTCGGCCTGAAGCCCTCTTTAGATAAACCTATCGGTCCCCGGACTGCTATAGTGTCACCAAGAACAACACTCGGGAAGATACTCTCTAATACCTGGGTAGTCGGGTAGTACGGCTAAGGGTATGGTCTATCCTCCTTAGTTAGTGCCCTGAGATATTGGGCCGAGTACTACTGTTGGACCCCGCACGTATATCAAAGAGCTATAGCACAGGGAAAACCGTTGTCTGTAGAACCCTTGAATACCTAACCCTTGGGGAACATAAGCATAAACATAAACAAATTAAACCGGCAAGATCTATTGTCGTGCATCTGTGTTCGAGTTGCCAAGAAAATACACATTTCTTTCTGGTTAAGAATTTGGGGATTTTAGCACTGCAGCATTCTTCAGACCAAAGTATAAACCCACAGCTATAAAAAAAAAAAAGGTATGGAATTTTTTTCACCATTATTTGAGACCTATTCCATTAGATTCATCTATTCTCCCTTATCACATTCATCCATATCATTTTTCTACAAAAAATTCTAACCCCGCCCGCTCCCTTTTCAGTTCACCCATCCCCATGGCCCATACCCATAGCCAAGAACTAGGGTATCGCTTCAACACCTTGCAATCTGGTTTCCTCGAGACCCAACAAGAAGTGCAACAACTCAGTGCTACTATTGCCTCCCGTGATGCATCCATCAATACCACCATAAATGCATATGTGCAGTCCGCAATGGCGAAAGTCAAACACGAACTGACCACCTAGCTTGAATCTGTCTTTGCATCACTCTGCACCAAACTCAAGATCCCTACCGATGAATCTTTTCCTGATGCACATACAAAGATTGAAGGTGAAACATCTTCCCATTCCTTTCAGCCCCATCACTTTCAACGGGACATACGCCTTCCATGGGTGGATGTAACCAAATTTGATGGCTCGGACCCCACTGGTTGGGTCACCCAAATGGAACATTATTTCTCTCTCTACAACATTACAGATGACTTGGCCAAACTTTGGTATGGTGTTCTCCATCTAGATCAAGAATGCTGGCAATGGTGGCAATGGAGAAAAACTTCTCGTCAAGGGTATATTGCTTGGACCCAATTTGTGACTGAGCTTTATGAACGCTTTGACACTGACACCAACCATTTGGGCCATTTGACAAAATTGAAGCAATCAGGCACAGTAGAAGACTTCATAGCTGCATTTGAGCGCCTAACTTTTCGAACAGAGGGCATAACTAATGCTTTCTTTAGAGAGTGTTTTATCAGTGGCCTCAAGGAGGAGATTCGGGCCCATGTCCTCATGGCTCAACCTACGACTTGGGTGGAGGCTACTAAAAAATCTAAAGAAGCACAACAAATTGTTTCCTCTCAAAACCATAAGCCTTCCTTTATCCCTTGCCCTAAACCAGTAAACCCTACTACTCCCTCTGCCCCATTAAAGATCCAAAAATTGACCAGGGATGAAATGGCTGAACACCAACTCAAAGGCCTCTGTTATAATTGTGATGACAAATATTTCCTAGGCCACAAATGTAAGGAACAAAATATTTTTATGGCCATCTCTGAGGATATTCCAGAAGAGGATGTTGACACTCCCCTTGTGCTGGAGTCACCAGAAATCACTGACATAAACCCTCCCTCCGACCCTCCCGAAGTGGAACCGATCATTTCCCTCAATGCTTTCACCGACTTCTCTACCCCCCAAACCCTCAAGTTAATCGGTTACATCAAGCACCGAAAGGTCATCATTCTGGTTGATAGTGGCAACACCCACAATTTTATTCATCGCCGCATTGCCCAAGAAACCCATTGCTACATCCATGCTGCCAACAATTTCCAAATCATGATTGTGAATGGTGGTTCTATGAAATGTGGCGGGCGCTGTAAAAATGTGCGTATCCAAATCGGTGACTACCACCTAAAATCCCATAAGTTTGCTATTGACATGGGCAGTTGAGACATTGTGTTGGGTGCAGACTGGCTAAGGACTTTGGGTCCCATTCTCATGGATTTTCATAACTTAAACATGCAATTTAACCAAGGAGGCAACCAATATAAATTCCAAGGCATCACTGTTGGTTCACCTGAGGTCATCAGTTCTCATCGCATGGAAAAACTGCTCAAAAAAGGTCATTCTTGTGTCATTGCCCAACTCCACGCCATACAAGCCACAGAGACACTCCCAGTGCCCCAAGACCTCCAAACCCTCCTTTCTAAACATCAAACGGTATTTTCCACTCCCCAAGGACTCCCTCCTTCCCGCGGTGTTCATGATCATTCCATTCCCCTTGTCCCAAGAAGCCTTCCCCCCAATATACGTCCATATCGCCACCCCTTTGCACAAAAAAATGAAATTGAAAAAATGGTCCAGGAACTCCTTATTGTTAGCGTCATCCGTCCTAGTATGAGCCCTTACTCCTCTCCGATTGTCATGGTACTGAAGAAAGAAGGTTCTTAGAGAATGTGTCCTGACTTCTGTGCTCTCAACAAACTGACCATCAAAGACAAATTTCCCATTCCTATCATTGATGACCTCTTGGATGAATTGAGTGGCACCCAATTCTTTACCAAACTTGATCTTCGCTCGGGCTATCACTAGATACGTATGAAAGAGGTCGACATTCACAAGACCGCCTTTCGCACTCATGAGGGCGACTATGAGTTTTTGGTCATGCCCTTTGGTTTGTGTAACGCCCTCTCCACCTTCTAGAGCCTCATGAACCATGTCTTCCGACCTTTTCTCCATCATTTTGTCTTAGTTTTCTTTGATGATATCCTCATCTATAGTAAAACCTAGACAGAACATCTTCCTCATGTGGATCAAGTTCTCTACCTACTCTCTCAGCACCAACTTTTCCTGAAACAGTCAAAATGTGCTTTTGGTGCCTCAGAAGTAGAATACTTGGGTCATCTGGTGGGAGAGGATGGTGTTAGGGTGGATCTGAAAAAGATTGAAGCTATGCAAGACTGGCCGCACCCAAAGACTCTCAAAAGATTGCGTGGATTTTTGGGCCTCACAGGGTATTATCGCAAGTTCGTTAAGAACTATGGAAATATTGCAGCACCTCTCACGGCTCTCCTCAAAAAGAACTCTTTCACTTGGACTCCAGCAGCTGCTCAAGATTTTCAAACCTTGAAGACAGCCATGTGCACCACTCCAGTTCTGGCCCTTCCCGACTTCACAAAGACCTTTGTGTTGGAATGTGACGCCTCAGGGAAAGGAATTGGTGTTGTCCTTATGCAAGAGGGTTGACCTTTGGCCTTCACTGGCAAGCAACTGTCTGAAAGGAATCTGGGCAAACCCATTTATGAAAAAGAAATGTTGGCGATTCTGCATGCAGTTGAGTTGTGGTGTCCTTATCTCTTGGGGCAATGCTTCCAAATTAAGACCGACCATCAAAGCCTCAAGTACTTTCTGGAATAACGCATTTCGTCCTAGGAACAACAAAAATGGGTGACTAAGATCTTTGGATATGATTATGAGATCATTTACAAGAAGGGAAAAGACAATGTCGTGGCGGATGCACTGTCCCGAAAATATGAAGACAAAGGATCCCTTTTTTCTCTTTCCTTCATTATACCTTATTGGCTCTAAGCTGTGCGCCAGGAATGGCTTCAAGATCCCAAAAGTTCACATCTGATCCAACAACTACAGAACAAGGCTCCGACTCCCCTAGGGTACTCCTGGCTCTAGGATGAGCTTAGATACAAAGGCCGCTTGTATTTAAGTAAACAATCCAAGCTCAAATCCACGGTGCTTTATGAGCTTCATGCTACACCCACAGCGGGGCACTCAGGGTTCACCAAAACATTTGACCGAGTCAAATGTTCCTTTTTCTGGGATGGTATGAAACAGGACATCCGTAAGTTTTTCACTAAATGTGAGGTGTGTCAATGCAACAAGGGAGAAACAGTCAAATCTCCAGGAACCCTCCAACCGCTTCCAATTCCCCCTGCTATTTGGAAGGATATCTCTATGGACTTTATTATAGGCTTACCCAAATCGGGGAATAAATCAGTCATAATGGTGGTGGTGGATCGCCTTTCCAAGTATGCTCATTTTTGCACTCTTCACCACCCATTTACTGCATCTACGGTGGCTCAAATTTTCATGGACTAGGTCTTCAAGCTTCATGGCATGGCGCACTCTATTGTTTCTGATCGAGACCCAACTTTCACAAGCAATTTTTGGCAAGAATTGTTTAAGATACAAGGCACACAATTGCATCTCAGCTCAGCTTACCATCCCTAGACGGATGGTCAAACGGAAGTTGTCAACAAGTGTTTGGAAACATATCTGAGGTGCTTCGCCTCTGAAAAACAACACCAGTGGGATCAATAGTTACCCCTCGCCGAATGGTGGTACAACACTACATACCATACAACCACTCGCATGACTCCTTTTGAGGCGGTATATGGACAGAAGCCACCTTCAGTTCTCTCATACTTACCGGGTACCTCGAAGGTCTAGGTGGTTGACCAAACACTTATAGTCCAAGAGGATATCCTTTGTACCCTTAAAGAGAACTTGGTCATGGCACATAATAGAATGAAGCAGCAAGCAGATCAAGGTCGCTCTAAATGCCAATTTGCAGAAGGGGATCAGGTGTTTCTGAGACTGCAACCATATAAGCAAACTTCCCTCAAGGCCGAGCATTGTCAGAAGCTAGCACCCAAATTTTATGGCCCTTACACAGTTCTCAAGCATGTGGGACAAGTCACATATCA
>ML850047.1:0-23884 GCA_009831015.1 Picea engelmannii
GGATAATCTGGTTGTAGCAATTGGTAGTACCACTCAATCTACATTGAAGTATGAGGATGTAGTTTCATCCTTGTTATCTGAAGAGATGAGGCGAAAAAGCATGGATGGTCACAACACATATGCTTTATTTGTAAGAGGGCATACCCAATATAGGAACCTCGGTAAGCCTTTGGGGTGGAGATCTAAAGCTACAGGTAGATCTAAGTCTCCAGGAAAATCTTTGAGGAAATGTTGGAAGTGTGGTAAAACAGGGCATTATAAGAAAGATTGCAAGTCTAAGAAGGTTGAAAAACCAAAGGGATCTAATAGTACCTCTTCCATAGAGGAGAAAACCTCCACTAAAGAAGGAGGTGATGTTTACCTGGCATCTACAAGTACACATGCAGACCGTGATGTATGGTTGATTGAATCAGGTGCGTCATACCATATGACTCCTCATAGGGAGTGGTTCTCTAAATATGAAAAATACGATGGTGGTGATGTATTCCTAGGAGATGACTCAACATCAAAAATCTTGGGACGTGGAAGGGTTAAGTTGCTGCTAAAAGATGGAAGGATTAGAACTCTCCCTGGGGTTCTTCACATTCCAAAACTAGCCAAGAATCTAATATCTGTAAGCAAGATGGATGATGCAGGAGTGGATACTCTATTTGGAAAGCACACTTGGAAGATGGTATGAGGATAAATGGTGTTGATGAGGGGAGTTCGGTGTAGAAATATGTACAAGTTGTTGGGAAGAACTTATGCTAATGGGTGTAACAGTTCTGTTGTCCTTGAGAAGAAAAATAAACAAGACAAGACCAATATCGTCCCTGAAAAGAAGACCATGTTGTGGCATCAAAGACTGGGGCATATTGGAGAAAAGGGCCTTCAAACACTAAATGGCAAAGGCATGGTTGGAGGTATGTCTAATTGCACTCTCAATTTTTATTTCTGTGAACATTGCATATATGGTAAACATAATCGATTAAGATTCCCATCTGGTGCTACAAGAGCAAAGGGGATCTTAGAGTTGATACACAATGATGTGTTTGGACCTGTTCCTGTTTCATTCATAGATTATTTTTCAAGGAACACATGGATTTATTTTCTTAGAAAGAAATATGAGGTATTTGATAAATTTAAAGAGTTTAAGGGTCTGGTAGAAAATCAAACAGAGAAGAAAATAAAGGTATTGAGAACAAATAATGGTGGAGAATTTTGTAAGAAGTGTAGTATAGCAAGGCAGAAGACTACTCCATACACTCCTCAGAAGAATGGAGTTGCAGAAAGGATGAACATGACACTGATGGAAAAATCAAGGAGCATGCTCAACGGTGCCGGGTTAGGAAAATAATTCTAGGCAGAGGTAGTGGGTACAACATGTTACTTGGTCAATCGATCACCTTCATCAGCGTTGGATGATAAAAATCCACACGAGGTATGGTATGGAAAGAAACCCTCTCTTCAACATCTTATAGTGTTTGGTTGTGATACTTATGTACATGTTCCAAAGGAAAATAGAAGTAAGCTGGATAAAAAGGCTGAAAAGTGTATCTTTATTGGTTATAAAGATGGTGTGAAAGGTTATAAGCTTTGGAACCTAGAAACCAAGAAAACTATTTACAATCGAGATGTTGTTTTCAGAGAGGTAAACGATGTGTCCAAACAGGAATTCCTACCAATGCAAGATGAACCTGAGAAAATAGAGCTTGAGTTGGATGATGCAAAATCTGAATCATCTAAAGAATATGAAGCATATGAAGAAGAAGAAGAACCTCATACCCCAGTATTGAGGAGATCAGTGATAGATACAAGGAAACCAGAAAGGTATAGTCCACCTGATTTTTGTTCCAATTTTGCTTTATCTATTACTGATGATGATCCCAGAACTGTCAGGGAAGAAGTGAATTCAGAGGATAGTAAAATCTGGAAGAAGGCCATGGTTGAAGAAATGGATGCCTTGGATAAGAATGAGTCATGGGATATAGTTGAGTTTCCAGCTGGAAGAAAATATGTTGGTAGAAAATGGTTGTTTAAGAATAAGTTTAATGCACAAGGTAAAGTAGAGAAATACAAAGCCCAATTAGTAGAAAAAGGTTATTCCGAGGTAGAGGGAATTGACTTTGGTGAGATTTTTTCTCCTGTTGCTAAGTTAACTTCTATTATATTTCCTTTATCTATTGTTGTTGCTTTTGATCTTGAAGTGGAACATATGGATGTGAAGACAACATTCCTACATGGGGATCTGGAAGAAGAAATCTACATGAAGCAGCCAAAAGGATTTGTAGTGAAGGGAAAGAAAGAGTTGGTTTGTAAGCTAAAGAAGTCACTATATGGTCTGAAGAAATCACCTAGGATGTGGTACCAAAAGTTTGACACATACATACTTGGATTGGTATTTGTAAGAAGCAGGGATGATCACTGTGTATATTCCAAGCAGGTTGGTAATCACTTCATTTATGTAGTGTTGTATGTTGATGACATGTTGTTGGTAGGAAATAAAATGGATGTTATCAAGGAGGTGAAATCATAGTTATCCTCCAAATTTGACATGAAGGATCTCAGTGCTGCTAACTTCATTCTGGGAATGGAGATTAAAAGAGATCGTGCAAACATGAAACTCTGGTTGAATCAGAGAAAATATGTTGAGACAATATTGCAGAGGTTTAATATGCATGGAAGTAAACCACTCAAGGTTCCTATTCCTATAGGTGTAAAGTTATCTGCAGATCAGTGTCCCAATACATAGGAAGAAGAAGAGGAAATGTCCCATGTTTTGTATGCTAGTGCAGGTGGCAATTTGATGTATGCAATGGTCTATACTAGACCAGACATTGCACATGCAGTGGGAGTTTTGAGCAGGTATATGTAAAAACTAGGGAAGGAGCATTGGACAATAGTAAATAGGATCTTCAGGTATCTTCGTGGCACTACCAGTTATGGATTGTGCTACCAAGGAAGACCAGAATTGGACAGAGTGGTGGAAATACATGGCTTTGTTGATGCAGACTGGGCTGGAGATCTGGATCACAAAAGATCTACAAGTGGGTATGTGTTTAACCTATTTGGAGGAGCAATCAGTTGGATGAGAAAAAGACAGGGTGTAGTGGCACTCTCAACTACAGAAGCTGAATACATGGAATCCACTCATGCAAGTAAGGAAGTAGTATGGTTACAAAGATTGTGTTTAGGTATTGGGTTGGTACAACAAGCAGTGAGATTAGATTGTGACAGTCAGAGTGAAATCTTCCTGGCAAAGAGCCCAACTTATCATTAGAAGACAAAGCATATTGATGTTCAGTATCACTATGTGAGAGACATGGTTGAGGAAAAGAAGGTGTTGCTAGAAAAGGTTGACACTTTGAAGAATGTTGCAGATTTATTGACAAAGTCTGTGAGCATAGAAAAGTTCTCCTGGTGTAGAGTAACAATGGGCATTGCTGCCCTGGATTGTTGACTATATAATCCCCTGGACCCATGGATGCAAAGAAAACAACAAGTGGGATAATGTTGGGTATGTTTTATATTATTTGCATGTGTGTGTGTGGGCATGTCAGATATGACAACTGCGTCTGACGATTTTTAGCAGTTTTTGCTATTTTTAGCGGTTTACTAAAAATAATCTCGGTTTTAGGGATTAGGGTTTTGGTATCTACGAAATACCTAAAAACATTGTATATATTGTATAGTGAATGGTGAAATTCAATATAATGAGTATAAGAAAGGTTTTCTCGGTTGAGGGTTTCCGGTATATATCTCTGTGTACTATGTGAATGAGCCATTGATTAAATTCTGTTTTGCTTAAGAATCTATATGCATTTCTTTACTTCACAGGTTTAAAACTTACACTATGGACATAACATTTGCTGAGGAGAAAGATAATTTTATTTTCATTTACTTAGATGATATAAATGTGTATTCAAACTCTAACAGTGAATATTTGCAGCATTTGAAGCAAGTTTTTGAAAAGTGTAGAAAATTTAGGATTTATCTCAATTGAAAGAAGTCAAATTTTGCTGTGAAGGAAGGAAAATTATTGGGACACATAATTTCAAGGGATGGTATCATAATTGACCTCAATAGAGTGGCTACAATACAAAAAATCAGTACTCCAAGGAGCAAAAAAGAGGTACAGTTTTTTTGGGGTAGGATAATTTTTTTAAGAAGGTTTATTCCTAATCTGGCTGAAATAATAAATCATATCACAAATATGTTGAGGGAAGTAAATGAAATAATATGGAAAATAGATGCAAATAATTCTTTTGAAGGGGTAAATGTATCTCTGACCAAAGCTCTTGTTTTGGTTAGTCCAATTTTTTCAAGGGATTTTATTATTTTCTCCTTTGCCTCAAAGCACACTATAGAAGGAGTAATAATGCAGAAGAACAATCAAAATTAGGATTAACCTATTTATTTTTTCAATAGGTCTCTGAGAGATTCGAATATTAAGTACAATATTATGGAGAAACATTCCTATTCCTTAGTAAAGGTTTTGAAAGTGTTCAAAATGTATATTTTACACTCTCATGTGCTTGCATATGTTCCTAACAATGTTGTGAAGGACATTTTGACTCAACCTGATCCTGAGGGCAAGAGAGGTAAGTGGATTGCATCCCTGTTGGAATATGACTTGGAGATAAAACCTACAGATCTAATCAAAGGACAAGGAATTTCTCAAATGATGACACAATCAAATTTTGAGTTACTGGGAGTAAATTTTATTGTTGATCTTTCACAAGGTGTAGAAGAAGAAGTCCCTCCTCAGGTAAATAAAAAAATCTTGGATTCACCTTGGTACAGTGACATTATCTTTGTTTTACAAAATTTGCAGGATCCTCCTAAATAAACAAAAACCAAAGCCAATTTTTTAAAACAAAAGGTAGCAAATTTTTGTGCACTTAAGGGTTCCCTCTATTGGAAAGACCATGGGGGAGTGTTATTGAAATGTATTATAGAGGATGAAGCTCAACAAATCATGAAGGAATTCCATAAGGGTGACTATGGAGGTCATCATTACTAGAAAGAAACAGTTGATAAAATCCTAAGATCAGGGTTTTACTGGCCTACTATATTTTCTGATGTGTATAAACAAGTTTCCAGTTGTCATTAGTGTCAGATTTTTGAAGGGAAAATAAAGGTGTTTCCTTTACCATTGAATCCCATTTCTATAGAAGATCCTTTTCAACAATGGGGCTTGGATTTTATAGGAGAAGTGCATCCTTCATCCTTATATCAACATAGATGGATTTTAGCAACCACATACTACTTTACAAAGTGGATAGAAGATGTACCTACTCGACATGCAACTGATTCAATCATCATTCAATTTTTGGAATGTAATATACTCTCAAGATTTGGTTGTGCAAGAAGGATTATTACTGATAATGCTGCTGCTTTTAAGTCTAAAAAACTAGTCAAATTTTGTAGTGATTATGATATCACACATAGCCACTCAACAACCTACTACCCACAAGGTAATGGTTTGTCCGAGTCATCTAACAAGATATTGATCAGGATCATAAAAATTTTACTGCGGGAGGATACGAAATCTTGGCACAAGAAGTTTATTTTTTCACTTTGGGAAGACATGGTAAGTACAAAGAAGTCTATTGGAACATCTCCATTCCAAATTGTTTATGGTGCAGATGTAGTTTTTCCTACTTCACTTGGCTTTCCAGTCATGAAGCTATTACAAGAGGTAGATATTGAACCTAACAACATTCAGAGGAGGATAAGTTAGCCAGTTCATGTCCATTAGATGAGAGAACAAGTCTACAAGAATGCTCAATTATACCAAGACAAAATGAAGAATGTGTTTGACAGGAGAACAAAGGTTGATGCTTTTCAGATTGATGGTTTGGTTTTAAAATGGGATGCAAGAAATGAAGACATGGGAAAACATGCTAAATTTGAAAACCTATGGAAGGGACCATACAAGGTTGAAACATATCATGGGAGTAATGCATTTTTGTTACATGAGATCCATGGATAATATATCAGTGGAAGGCTTGTTAATGGCAGGTTTCTCAAAAATTATTTTACTTAAAGAAATCTGATCTTCCACGTCATTGTAAATATCCATTTCTTTAGTATTGCAGGTTTGGGTAGCATTCAACAGAATTTGATGCCTGAGGAGAAGGCCCTAAGGTTTGGTGGATGTTACCAAGTGTGCTTCTTATGCAGTTAAATTTTCAAAATTATGATCATGTGTATAGAGTCAAGTAATTTTTTTATTCAAGTTTGGTCATTCAATAAAGATCCCAATGGATTAGACTACTAGTCTGCTTGTTCTTAGGAACCTCATAGGGAGGATGCCATCCCCATTGGATCTAGTGTTAGTGTTATATAAATACGTTGCTAGAGTCTGGGTTAAATATGCATGATAGGGTAAAGTCATGCCTTAGTCTCATAAATACCATGGCATTTTTATCTTAGGTGAAATTCATGTCATGAGTCAATGGGTTTGTGATTAATAAAACTATTTACATAGGGTCATAAAATAAAGTGTGAGTCATGAGTCATTTGGTCTTGATGTCAAGAATATGGGTTGTCATATCAACTAAGGGTCATAATGAAAGATAATGTGGTAACTCCAAATTAGTTAGATTCATTCTTGTCATGGTTCATAAAATATCATAAGCTCAAATCTGTTGGAGGCACGTGGCATCATCAAGCAATTGGAGTACTACACAAGTTGTTGTGCAATTTCCTAGTGTTGCACAAATCTAGTGAAGAAGTACAACAAGTCAATCATTGTTTCAAGTGGCGATTTAATTTGATTTTTTCCTTCAAATTTCCTCATTCTACCTATAGTAAAGCTCCAAATTGCCATCTTTCCTCTCTGCAAATCACAAACTCTTCATTTAGTTTCCTGTGCACATGTTGCAGGGGAAACTGCATAAAGTGCTGCGTATCATCACCTCCATTTCTCTTACACCCTCTAGCCATTGGTTTTAGAATTTGGTTGATGTTTTAAAGGAAGACCTTTCTTATGAATCTAAAGGCCTAAACTTTTGTTGGTTACTTCTCCCTTGCTACCATTCTTGGGTTGACCCAGGTTCATATTTACTATGGTTTCCAACAAAACCCTCTAAAACTATCGGCCCCTCTGGAAAACTAGAAGGAAGCGCAATACATGGTGTGCACTGCACAGTCTCACCCGAGATATCTCCATGGGTGGCTGCAACACTCATGTGCTTACAGTGTGAGAATGAGTGGGGATATGAGATTGAAACTTGTGATATTTATTTATTTACTATAACATCCATCTATTCTAAGTACCTTGTCATTCTTGTTCATGCATGTAAAACAATCAAATCTAGCTATTTCATCAAACATTCATCTAATATCTAATCATTAAAAAAAAATATACAATGATGATTCATTCACATAACACATAAGCTACCGTGGTTCACCCCCTCCTGGGCTACATCCACAAAGATTTGGCTCTTGGGCTCTTTTATTATTGTTATATCATCTATGGCACCACATGCATTACAATCCTCCCCCAGTTGGATCAATATCTTTAATGAGGTAGACTAGATCACACCATGCTCCTCAGCCTGTGATCTAACCCTCAAGATGTACCTTCTTTGCTTTCCTTTTCTCAACAAATTACAAAACAATCTCGGATTTTATAGTCATTCTTACATTCTGGAATTACAATCACACCGAACCCTATCTGAATCTTCGAACCAACCCCCAACAACAACCCCGAACTAGACCTCCTAGGTTCCTCTTTATACTTATTTTTGGCTTATCAACCATTACATCCTCTTACCAAAACAATAACCCTAGCATGGTTTGGTCTTCTTACATGCATGCCTCACATGCTTCCCTCCTTTGCATGTGATTTCCTTTGCACGTGTTGCTTTTCCTGCCAGTTGTATTTTCCTTATTTACGCTTTATTCTCCAAAATTAGCCTTTTCCCCAAAATGGGCCTGCGCCCAATAGGCCCCCAACACTGAAAATGTGACTCGCCTCGAGTCACTGTCTTACTCCAACATCTGTCACTTCTTGCGCCAATGCGTCATACATTTTAGTTATTCTTTGGCACTGTGCCTGAGCCTGATTACTCCTTTTAGCCATGCTTTCCACCAGCTGCGTGGTAACTGGGTTTTGTAGTAGTTCTACCCCTTCCAAGTCTATGCGATTTATGTTCAACTTCGCTACATCGATATCGATGACTAGCTGCTCCGAATTTTCTTGTAGGGGCTCCAACTGATCCTGTCATGACATCTTCTGTGATTGTACTGCCTTTTCCTCAACTTGTAACCATTTGTTGGTTACTTCTCTCTTGCTACCATTCTTGGGTTGATCTAGGTTCAGATCTACTATGGTTTCCAACAAAACCCTCTAAGACTATCGACCCCTCTGGAAAACCATAAGGAAACATAGTACATGGGGTGCACTATGCAGTCTCACCCAATATATCTCTATGGGTGGCTGCAATACTCAGGTGCTTGCAGCCTGGGAATGAGTGGGGATATGGGATTGAACCTTGTGATCTTTATTTATATACTATAACATCCATCTATGCTAAGTACCCTGTCATTCTTGTTTATGCATGTAAAACAATCAAATCTATCTATTTGATCAAACATTCATCTAATATCTAATCATTAACAACAAAGATATAGCGATGAATCATTCACATAAAACATAAGCTATTGTGGTTCACCCCCTCTTGGGCTACATCCACAAAGATCTAGCTCTTGGGCTCTTTTATTATTGTTCTGTCATCTATGGCACCACACGCATTACAATTCTCTCTCAGTTGGATCAATATATTTAATGAGGCGGACTAGATCACACCATGCTCCTAAGCCTGTGATCTAACCCTTAAGGTCTACCTTCTTTTCTTTCTTCTGCTCAACATCTTACAAAACAACCTCGGATTTTACATTCATTCTTACATTCTAGAATTACAATCACACAGAACCCTATCCGACTCTTCAAACCAAACCCCAACAATAACCCCAACCTAGACCTCCTAGGTACCTCTTTATACTTATTTTTGGCTTATCAGCCATTACATCCTCTTACCAAAAACCTAACCCTAGCATGGTTCGGTCTTCTTGCATGTGTGCCTCGCATGCTTCCCTCCTTTGCATGCACTTTCCTCTGCACATGTTGCTTTTCCTACCAGTTGTATTTTCCTTATTTGCACTTTATTCTCCAAAATTAGCCTTTTCCCCAAAATGGGCCTGTGCCCAACAAGTTTCTCCCTAAAACTCAGTCCATATACCTAATTTTTCTCATCCACTGCCCATATGCAAGTGCTGCGTTTTACCCCACACACAATCCCCATGTTTCTTTCTCACAGGTAAACAACACAAATCAACATCATGGAAACTCTACAAGGTAGGATGAGGACTATAAAGGGTGGTGATATTCTTATATTTGAGCTTCAAGGTCTAAGGCTAGTGAATGCAGATCCAACAATTAGGGTTTCTTTTGAAAAAGTGGGATGCATCAAATTTTGTGAAAATCTTCAAGGGTACAAAATGTAGGTGGCAAATGAGTTTTCATTGAGTTTTAATAGCATTTAGGCTAAGGTGGGAAACATTTAGTTTCAAGTTTCTAAAGACACCATTGCTGCTGCAACATAGATCCCTTCTCATGGAGAGCAATGGTTCAAAGGTATGCAACTGGATCTAGCTTGCTATCATGAATTTTTGAATCCTGAATTAAGAGACACCAATTTTGGATCCACTATACCCAGAGAAATTCTACTAGGGAATCATAGTAACTTGTTGAGGGTAATTCAAAGGTTTTTTACATGTGAAGGGAGATTCACTAGATTTTACCAATATCATATTAGGCTCTTAATGCACTTCTGTAATGTCCCCAAGGCTGAGCCCTGTTGTAAATCATGTTTCTGAAATGAATTGTAATTATGTTTTATAGGATGGTAAGCCAAGTTTATATAAGCTGGGGGGCTTATGTGATTGTTAGGCCAGAGAGCCTAAGTGTTGAAGGCCAAGAGCTTGATTTTGTATATGTAATCATGAAGAACATTAATAAAAATATAAACACTGCTACGTGCAGACCGACCATGATGAATGAGTGATGGGGGAATAATCTTCCACAGAGTGGGAAAGGGATTAGGGGCTGGAAGGTGGGAAGAGGGGCTAAGTGATGAGCCTAGAGGCTTAATTCCTTGGGAATAATATTTTAATATTATTCCAAAAAGACCATGTGAAATATATGTTTTATCCTAAGTTATTTTGGAATGATAGGTGACTTCCAAATGGAGAGGAACACATGCTGATGGAATGCATGCAGTTTCATGGGTGACAAGTGTTGAATCAAGTGCATGCAATTAAAAACTTCTGAATTGAGTCATGATGGGGGTTCCTCCTACATTCCACCATCGACCATCTGAACCTGAGTTTTGTCCGACCTCTGCAAGATACCTTCGTGCAATTATGAAACCAGGGAAAAGGTCTGTGTTGATTCCTAAGGAAGATGATACATTCCTTTCCTAAATAGTTTGAGCCTGTGCGTGGGATCTTTGTACACCTTGTGAAATCCCGAAACCAAAACTGTGAGTCTATTTCGTGATTGCTGAGCTTGTTTGGGAAGCCTGTGTTTGTTTTCCCAGTTGGGTGTTGTGGACATGCAGTGCTGGACTGCGCCTGGCTTACTGGCCAATGTGAGTTTGTGATTAGCCTATGTGTAACCTCTCTCCAGGTGAGGGAGGTGATTTTTGTTGGAAGAGGCAGGTTGTTAGGCCTGTGAACAACTCTCTCCATGTGAGAGAGTTTGCTGGGAAGTGGTTTCTTCTAGAGAGTGTCCAGCACCAGCTTCAGGCTCCGAGACTTCCTGATCCGACCTATTGTCGAGACCCAGAGAGAGAGGTGTAGCACTGATGGACTGTGCTTGTGAAGGTGTATACTCCTGACTAGAATAGGCATGTGGAGAATGAGAGTCTGGGAGTAGTGGGCGTAAGATGGCATCCTGGGAAGAATCCTTCCAGTCATTCTGTATTGTTTTCCCTGTAACCTCAACCTAGCCTAGGATTCCTTACCTTGGGGTGGAGCTTAGTCCCAACTCAGGGGTGACCCACTGCTGAGCTTGATGAGCAGCGTGGTATAAGGATGGGAGGTTCGTGGAAGGCCTGCACGTGGTTGGTGGAATTACCATCGTTTCAAAGATAAGTACCATAAGATGTTTTAATTATGTTTTGCATGTTTGTGTATTTATATTTATCATGTATTCTGCTATGCATATGAATTAATGTTAATTCCATGGATTATTTATGTCAACAGTAATTTTGTGGTGACTCTGAGTTTAAATGTGTTTAACCTGTTTTAAATGCATGTAATTAATTAAGCATAAAATGATGTTGTTATGCAAAGTAACATCTGCCCGACCAATGGGTTTGATGATGGCCTGGAATGGGGGCGTTTCAGAATGGTATCCGAGTGTTACAGTATGAAAGAGTGTTATAGTATGGTATCAAAGCCAAGGTTTCAATGCTGAGCCTAGATGGGCTAGTTGAGTGGTCTTTAGATTGAGGGTTTGAGGAGAAATTGTGTCTGGAGGACCAATTTCGGACCTTTGAATGCTCTTGAGTGTCAAGGCATTACTTGACCATGTAACCAAGCTCAGGAGGTGTAGCGGTGTTACGAAACCACAACTGGGGTGACATCTGGCCACAGGGAGAGAGGACTCCACACTAGAAGTGTTAGAGCCGTAGGATCTATTCGGGAAAAAGGAGAACCCTTGTGACTGTCAGATATGAAAAACATGCACAGGGTTTAAAAACCCTTTCGAGTTGCACAAGAATGTGGAAATTGTGATACATGAAATCCTAAATTTGTCGGGACCATTCATCGGGGAAAACGTGGCTGCCAGTTGACATTTCAGCACCCGAAAAACCCAAGGGAAAGAACCCTTGTTTTCATAAGTCGCGAAATAGAAAAACTCAAAATCCTGATATGATCTACACCATAGATCGTAAGTGACCCTCGGATCAAGTGGAAGAATAGATCGTAATTTCAGGATTTTGGCAAACGAAAGTTCGAGAGGTGAAGATGCACGAATTCCTGATGCGAAAAACCTTGAAATTCCGAAAGGATCTGCGTAGTAGATCCAAGAAAAGTCTAACCATTGGATTTTTGATTGGAAAGGACGTGTACACATGGATGTGCACCACGTGCCAGCGAGTCGAGAAGAGAGGTGATAATGGTGGGTCCCGATGACATCACCGAAGGTGACATGGACCCTCCTGAACATGCCACGTGCCACCATGGTTAAGGGCGACAACCATACTATGGGCTCGGAGAGTAAATTAAATCGGAATTTTGGAATTTGGGAGTTGGAGTGACAAGGGGTTGGGAGTCACTACATCATCAACTCTTGGGTACCGAAGACCTGAAACCCGAAAGCGATTGTGAGAGCCTCGTGGACCAAAATCCTAAAGCTAGAAGTCCTGAAGTCCTGAAATTTGCAGAGCCGTCAGAGCTCAGAAAACTTTGTGAAGTCAAAACGTTTTCTCGCTCACGTTGGTTTATGAATATTGTGATTTTTTTAAGGGTTTAAGGCCTGACAAACTTCATTTGACTGCATGTTGTGTGTGCAGAGTTCAATGAATGTTAGGACAACCGAAAACTGACACCGAGTATGGAATTGGAAGAGGTGCAGATTGCCTCCGAAACAAAGGATGAAAGGGTAGGAAGGAATGTCAACCTGAGAGTCGAAGGATTTGTTAACGCTCTGTAATTTGCCTAAGTCTACAGAGGCAATCACAAAGGTAACCTCGAACCACTTGGAGTCTTGGATCCATCCCTCCAAGACTCAGAGAGGGCTCTCTCTTTTCGATTTAACTTGGTTTGTATGGGATGGATGTTAGGCTATCTATGAAAGTAATGAAAGTATGGGGTTGGGGTTTTGGTTTTCAAATAGTTTTTTTGGGACAACAAGGAGGGCCATTGGGCAAATGGGGTCTGCGCTTAAATGTGTGATTCACTCTCAGATCTAGACAACGTTCTTACACAGGGAAAGGTAGTGGAAATGTTGGATCGAATTAAGTTTGAATGGTGTCGATTTGAGGAAGAACTAGGGGAGGAAAAATCCAAGCAAAGGAGCAGCTAAGAATTCCTTAACTGAGCTTTTTAGAAGAGAAACATAAAGATTATCCAAAGGGTCAGATGCAAAGTATTTTGCTAACAAATTTTTCTCTGTTACTATCATTTGATAATAAGAAATTGAAAACAAGTGAAATGATAACAGGAAAACACTTAACAGAGAAGGGAAATGCCACCAACATATACACACAAGAATCATGTAAACAACATGTCCATTACTGATCAATCATTTAATGATTACAGAAAGAGTTCTCTGGCCAAACACATCCCACGGTCCAGCCAAATAAAACACCCCTCGCAGGTCCAGCCAAAAAAGAAAAACACTTCACAGCTCGAACCGAAAACCCCCACAGGTCAAACCCTCTTTTTGTCTTTTACATGTATATATAATAAAAAAATTGCTATCAGTCCTCAGAAAAAATCAAACTCTACCCTTGCTTTCTAAAAATAGAAAACGGTTACAATGATAGACACCTGTCGCAGATGGTCTCCCAGAAACCAAATCAAAAAATGTAAATAACAAATTATTTGAGAAAGTTTGATGTGTCTCTCGAATTCTGGAACTGTTGGAAATGAATGTTGAGTTGTTGGGGGATCTTTGCCATAAAATCTAGGCCATCTGTCATTTTTTGCTTCTTGCTGTCATGAATTCGCTTCCAACTGGGGGAAATTGTATTTAAACCTCTGCCTGAAATGCGGGAAGACTTTTCCATTTGTCTAGAGAATTTAAATTTCCCCTGGTCGAGCTGCCATCTGCTCCCTCAGTGTGAATGGCCAACCCGACAAAAGGATCCTCTTATTTATTTACAATGTTTCCTTCATCTCTAGTAGGTAAGAGTTCATCGCCCAATAGATATGATCCCTCCCTACAAATCTCTTGGACTTGGATGCACTTCCAGTGCATTCCTGTAATTGTGTCTGTGTGGCTTTGGAGTCGCATTGTGATGGCTTGAGATGAACTTGAAGTTGAGAAATTCTATGCAAAAGCATCTAACAATTCAACTCCTATGTTGGGTTGCTTCTTCCTGACTTTAATCTTTTCTGGGCGTTCTTTCTTATTCATTTCATTGTTCCTTTCTGCAACAACGTTGATTTCAGATACGCCCTCAATATCAATTGTAAGTTTGGATGACCCTTTGATAGCATCTAAGGCAACTTTCACATGATCTTCTTTTGGGCACGGGGATTTCTCATTGTTGTCAGTCATGCACATATTTTCCTCCATTTCATCAGCAGACTTGGACTATTTTGTCTCTTTATTCCAACTTTCTGGATGGGAAAGTTTAGAAGCAATAATATCTAATATTAATCGCTTCTTATGTGGTTTCCTTTTACTCCTGGAATCACTGGCCTTTGCCTTCCCAGTTTGTTTCTGAGAGAAGCACATTGTCTTTCTCCTGTAAGACCTGGCTGGTGGACAGTTCATTGCACTCTTTTACTTCAGTTATCTTGTTTATATTCATATGTTCAAAACATGAACTGTAATTTCCATCTAAATATGGTACATCATTTCTTGCATCTGAGGATTTATGAGAATCATCCTCATTTGGAATGCTTAATTCCATTGTTTGAACTGGAAATGGTTCTACTCCTTTGGAAATTGTTTTCTCATCTTTTCCTTCAACAACAACCAGTTGACCAGGTTCAACATTTTCATCATGACTAATGTGGACAGGAACATTGTTGATATTGGAGATTAGTCCCACATTGACGAAGGAAGAGAATTCTTCAGAGTTTAAATAAACACACGATTACAATACATAATCGATGATGTGAGCCCAAGGCTATGCTTTGGAGTTAGGCGTTGGCGCTAGCTTGTGTGTTTGTTGTTGGTTTTTGAAATGGTGCTAACTCTCGGTGTTGACTGCTCGGAGATTGGCCCTCGGCCAATATACCTTTTGGAAAATAATTTTTTTTAAAATTTATATTTTGAAAAAACAAAACAGAACATTCTGCATAAAGGCCGAGGGGCCAATTTTGGCTTAAAAGACCAAAAATTGATTATAAAAACCAAATTTGGCTAAAAAACCACAAGAATAAATTTTTTCCATTCAAACCAATACATACTTTTTTGTTAAAAATGAACCGGAATTCGCCTTGAAGCTCACGTGCAGGTACTCATCATATGCTCGGTCAGTGTCGAGCGCTTTCTGCTGCCTTCACCATGCGTCATGAGCAAAATCATAAAGCCTGAAATAGATAGATATTATTCAGAATACTGATTCCCTATTATATAGGGTTCTAATAGGATTGAACTCCAATGGGCATGAAAGAGAATTGTATAAGGAAGGACATATCATGAAACTCATCGAAAGATTGCAAAAATATGCCTAGGCTCACTGAGCCGATAGCCGAAAGCTCATGAGGGTCAGGGATCAACAAGGTGAATTCAACTTAAAGATGTTAAAGAGCCTAGAAAGAATAGAAAGGAAATTGGAGAAGGGGAGTGACTCAAGCAAGACAAAGAGTCGCAGGACCCCTGAGAGGAAAAGAAGATCAAGAAGTGTCAGGACCCCTAAGAGGAAAATAATATCTAGGAGTGGTAGCAGACATCATCGTCGCTCCCCAAAGCATTCCAGTAAGGAAGCACACAATAGTTCAAGCTCATCTCCTACCAGAAAGCACAAGAGATCTGGGATGGATGAATTGAAAGGGGAGATGAATAAGATTAAGACTCCTACATTTGATGGAGAACATAAGAAGGAGGAAGATGCCAAAACATGGTTTCTTGGCATGAGGAAATATTTCCAACTGTAGAATTATTCCTCTCATGCAGAAGGAAGAATTGCGATGTATCAACTAAAAGGAAAAGCATCCATGTGGTGGGATCAGTTTGTGGAGGTGCAACACATTAGAGAGAAATATATCACTTGGAAGGAGTTCAAGAGGTATTTCAAGAAGAAATATCTGACTAAAAGATACTATGACATAAAGATGAAGGAGTTCTTCGAGCTCAAGCTAGGCAACATGACCATTGATGAATACAAATGAAGTTTCTTGGAACTAGTGAAGTATGTTCCATTCATCAAAGATGAGGCTGTCAAGATTCAAAGGTATCTGAGTGGACTGCCACCTGCCATTGGTGACAAGATTCAGTATGATGATCCTAAGACTATGGAAGAAACAATAAGAAGGGCTAAATGCTTATATGAACAACAAAGAGAAAATCCCACCTTTCAGAAGGCTTGGGATGACCAGAGGAAGTTTAAGAAGGAACATAGGCATAAGGGAAACAAACCTCCCTTTTTCAAAAATAGTCCTCAAGGAAATATATCGTTTAGAGAGCCGATAACGACTGAAGTGGGGGAACAAAGGTAGATATAAACGCCCATTCAATGTTGGGGCTGTAAAGGGAACCATAAATACAGATATTGTCCCCATAAAAATGGCAAAGCAAGAACTGTCCATAATGTTCAACAAGATGAAATAGTGGAGGACATGGGCAGTAGAATGCCAAGGATCTATGTGGCCCTGGACAATAATCAAACTGGATTTCAGTCGCACATGATTGAAGTGGAAGGTATGATCAACAACCAACCATTTATTATTTTAATTGATTCAGGCGCTAGCCATAGTTATGTAGATCCTAGGGTGGTGGAAAGTTTGCATTTATAGAGAAGCAAACATGAAAAGTCTTGGTTAGTGAAGTTGGCTATAGGAACCAAGAGGAAAGTCACTGAGTTGGTTGAGTCATGTCTTGTGGACATGAAAGGATTGAGCATTAAGGCTGAATTGAATATTCTGCCTTTAGGCTCTTATGATTGCTTAATTGGGATGGACTGGTTGAACCAACACCATGCCCTTCTGGATTGTCGTAACAAGAATTTTACATGCCTGGATGAGGAAGGGAATCAGAAAATAGTCCAAGGGATTCCCAAAGCTGTGGTGGTTAGAGAAATCTCAGCAATGCAGTTGAAGAAGTGCTACAGAAAAGGTTGTCAATTATTTGCAGCCCGTGTTGAAGAAGCATCCAAAGATGAAGTCCCAAATATTGGAGACCATGAATTACTTACAAAGTTTGAAGACGTATTTCAGGAGGTACCTAGACTACCTCCAAAGAGAGACATTGATTTTTCTATAAATTTGATGCCTGGAGCAGCTCCAGTGTTGAAAGCTCCTTATAGAATGAGTACGCCAGAGCTTAAAGAGTTGCAATTGTAGCTTGAAGAGCTTCTAAAGAAGGGGTACATTCTCCCCAATGTGTCACCTTAGGGTGCCCCAGTCCTATTCATGAAGAAGAAGGATGAGACGTTGAGGCTGTGCATTGATTTCAAACAGTTGAACAAAGTAACTATCAAGAACAAGTATCCTCTGTCGAGGATCGACGATCTTTTCGATAAGTTGAAAGGTGAAAAAATATTTTTGAAGATAGATCTTAGATCGGGATATCACAAGATAAGAATAAAGGATGAAGACATCAACAAGACCGCCTTTAGAATAAGGTATGGTCATTACGAGTTCACAGTGGTACCGTTTGGGCTGTCAAACGCATCTGCTGTTTTTATGTGCTTGATGAATGGTGTATTCAGGGACTATTTAGACAAGTTTATCATAGTCTTCCTGGATGACATCTTGGTGTATTCCAAGTCAGAGGAAGAGCATGAACAACACCTGAGAATGGTGTTGCAAGTGTTGAGAGAACACCAACTATATGCCAAGTTGAGAAAATGTTCATTTTATCAAAGGCAGATCCATTACTTGGGGCACATTATTTCAGAGGAAGGGATCGTCGTGGATCCTGAGAAGGTTGAGGCCATCCGTGAATGGTCAGTGCTAAGGAATGTGGAGGAATTTAGATCCTTTATGGGTCTAGTAGGATATTAGAGAAGGTTTATAGTAGGGTTCTCAAAGATAGCTCACCCTATCACTTCCTTGCAAAGGAAGGAGAAAAAGTTTCAGTGGAATGAAGAGTGTGAGAACAATTTCCAGCGATTGAAGCAACTGTTAACCAACGCTCCAATATTGAGGATTGCATATCCAAATATGGATTTCGTGGTGTGCACAGATGCGTGTAAGGAAGGGTTGGGAGGATTTATCAGCCAAGATGGATTTGTAATCTGTTATGAGTCCAGGAAGCTGAAAGAGCATGAAAATAATTATGCCACTCACGATTTGGAGTTGGCAGCAATAGTTCACGCTCTGAGGAATTTGAACTCAGAACAGACCATAACGGTCTGAAATACTTGTTTGATCAGCCAACCTTAAACTCTCGACAAAGTAGGTGGCTGGAATTTCTGTGTGAATATGACTTTGATATCAAGCATATCAAGTGGAAGGAAAACAACTTGGCTGATGCACTCAGTAGAAAAGTTCATGAATTACATGCTACAACCATTAGCATGTACAGGACTGATATTAAGATAGAATTTTGGAAGCTGCAAATGTAGATTTGCAGTATAGATACTTGGTAGCAAAGCTACAACAGAGCGAGAGACCACATAAATAGGGAAATTACATCTTGGGAGCTGATGGAATACTTCTGTATAAAAACATAGTGTATATTCCCAATGTCCAGGGTTTGAAATTTGTGATTCTAAAAGAAATACATAACGTGACTTATGATGGACACCCTAGATATCAGAAGACTGTGGCAGTAGTCAAAAGCCATTACTTTTGGCTGGGTATGAAGAGAGAGATCGCTGAATACATCGCCAGATGTATGGAGTGCCAGAAAGTTAAAGATGAGCATAGGCACCCAATAGGGTTGCTGCAACCTTTGCCCATTCCTGAATGGAAGTGGGAAGTGGTGACCATGGATTTTATTACACGATTTCCCAGAACGATCAAGCAAAATGATTCGATCATGGTTGTGGTGGACAAGCTTACAAAAGCTGCCCATTTTATTCCACTGAAAACCACTCACAAGGAAACATATGTTTATGATATCTTCTTAAAATAAGTGGCACGCTTGCACGAAATTCCTAAAATGATTGTGTCTGATAGGGACCTGAAATTCACCTCGAATTTTTGGAAAGGACTGTTCAAAGGATTCAAAATGAATTTGAATTTTAGTAAATCATATCATCTCGAGTCTGATGGACAGATAGAGAGGGTGAACAGAGTAATAGAGGACATGCTGAGAATGTACGTGATGGAAAAACCATCAAGATGGGAAGACTACCTGCATTTGGTAGAATTCACCTACAATAATGGGTATCATGCATCGTTGAAGATGAGCCCATTTGAAGCACTTTATGGAATAAAGTGCAACACTCCAATAAGCTGGGATAATCCAGCTGACAGAGAATTAGTTGGGCCAGAGTTGCTCAAGGAGATGGAGGACCAAATGATAAAAATTAAACATAATTTGAAAGTTGTCGAGGACAAGCAGAAAAGTTATGATGATAAGAACAAAACCCACAGAGAATTCAAAGTGGGTGATCATGTTTTCCTGAAAGTGAAAACTAACAGGAGTTCCTTGAAGCTGGGAAGTTGTGCCAAGTTGGCAGCTAGATTTTGTGGGCCATTTGAAATCACGGAAAGGATTGGGCCAGTTGCATATAATATTGCATTACCTGCATCTATGACTGTACATAATGTGTTTCATGTTTCATTACTTAAGAAATATATAATTGATGCTAATCATGTTATCGATTGGAATGTGATTTAGGTGGAACCAGAAGGTGTCCTGCAAGTGCATCCTGTGCGCATATTGGACATGAAAAACAAACAACTCTGGAATTGAGCTATAGGGCTTGTAAAGGTTCAATGGACTTGGTACGGTCTTGAGGACGGGACATGGGAGCATGAAGATGTTATGCGGGCAGAGTACCCACATCTTTTTGAAAATTTTGAAAAGCTTGCAGATGCAGTGTAAAGTTGCACCGAGGACAATGCAAAAATAATGGGAGGGGGATTGTAATGTCCCCAAGGCCGAGCTCTATTGTAAATCATGTTTCTGAAATGAATTGTAATTATGTTTTATAGGATGGTGAGCCAAGTTTATATAAGCTGGTGGGATTATGTGATTTTTAGGCCAGAGAGCCTAAGTGTTGAAGGCCAAGAGCCTGCTTTTGTATATGTAATCATGCAGAACATTAATAAAAATATAAACACCGCTACGTGCAGACTGACCACGATGAATGAGTGATGGGGGAATAAGATTCCACAGAGTGGGCAAGGGATTAGGGGCTGTAAGGTGGGAAGAGGGGCTAAGTGATGAGCCTAGGGGCTTAAGTCCTTGGGAATAATATTTTAATATTATTCCAAAAAGACCATGTGAAATATATGTTTTATCCTAAGTTCTTTTGGAATGACAAGTGACTTCCAAATGGAGAGGAACGCATGTAGTGTCATGGGTGACAAGTGTTGACTCAAGTGCATGTAGTTAAAAACTATTGAATTGAGCCGTGATGGGGGTTCCTCCTCTATTCCACCGTCGACCATTTGAATGTGAGTCCCGTCTGACCTCTGCAAGATACCTTTGTACAATTCTGAAATCGAGGAAAAGGTCTGTGTTGATTCCTAAGGAAGCTGATACATTCCTTGCCTGAATAGTTTGAGCCTGTGCATGGGATCTTTGTACACCTTATGCAATCCTGAAACCAAAACCGTCATTCTATTTCATGATTGCTAAGCCTGTTTGGGAAGCCCGTGTCTGTTTTCCCATTTGGCTGTTGTGGCCATGCAGTGCTGGACTGTGCCTGGCTTACTGGCCAGTGCAAGTTCGTGCTTAGCCTGTGTGTAAACTCTCTCCAGGTGAGGGAGGTGATTGTTGTTGGAAGAGGCAGGTTTTCAGGCCTGTGAACAACTCTCTCTAGGTGAGAGAGTTTCCTGGGAAGCGGTTTCTTCCAGAGAGTGTCCAACACCAGCTTCAGGCTCTGAGACTTCCTGATCCGGCCTGTTATTGAGACCCAGAGAGGGAGGTGTAGCACTGATGGACTGTTCTTGTGAAGGTGTATACTCCCAGGCAGAACATGCATGTGGGGAATGAGAGTCTGGGAGTAGTGGGCGTAAGATGGCATCCTGGGAAGAATCCTTCCATTCATTCTGTGTTGTTTTCCATGTAACCTCAGCCTATCCTAAGATTCCTTACCTTGGGGTGGAGCTTAGTTCTATCTCAGGGGTGACCCACTATTGATCTTGATGAGCAGAGTGGTCTAAGGCTAGGAGGTTCGTGGAAGGCCTGCACCTGGTTGGTGGAATTACCACCATTTCAAAGATAAGTACCAGACGATGTTCTAATTATGTTTTGCATGTCTGTGTATTTATATTTATCATGTATTATGTTGTGCATATGAATTAATGTTAATTCCATAGATTATTTATGTCAGCAGTAATTTTGTGCTGACTCTGATTTTAAATGTGTTTAACCTGTTTTAAATGCATGTTATTAATTAAGCATAAAATGATGTTGTTTCGCAAAGTAGTGTCTTCCCGACCAGTGGGTTGGATGACGGTCGAGGGAGCGTTACAAATTCACTTGTAGGAAACCCTTGAATCTACCCTATTACCTCTTCAAAATCCTAGGGAAGATGGTTGATAGATTACAAGTAAGGAAAGATCAAGGGGAACTTAACCTCTTCCATTTTTCATTGATAAAGTTTTTGGTGTTAGAGGAAATTAGAAAGAGGAATCAAGATTGGGAAGCTTTTGTATCACCATCAAAGATAGAAGTTGATTCTTTTAGTATCCCATAGAGCATGAGAGATACACCTTCATCTATAGAAAATACCACCACATCTGTCCCTGGGAGTTCTGTCAAAAAGAGGGAAAAGTAAACTAAGGAAACCGCAGTAAGTCAACAAGCTAAAAAGAAAGGGAAAAAGCTCCAATTATCCCCATAAGTGGTCATAGTTCCTAGCAAACTAGTTACTAAGTCAACAACTAAAGGGATGCCTGCCATGCACACATCACAAGCACATGATGAAGCTCTAGAGGCCTTCGCAAAAACATGTATCCCTAATGAAAAATATAGCCTTATCATTGAGTTGGAAGAACAGTTGAAGAAAGCCCATTTTGTCATAGCACAATTACAACATGAGAATAGGGAAATGAATAAAAAATCCTTGGAACATGAATCCAAGAAAGATATCTTAGTGACATGTGAAACATCAGTTCCTGTAACTCCAACATGCTACAAAAAAAAAAGGTAAAGGGAAGGTAGTGGAGCAAAGCCTAGTGGTGAAAAACATACCTACGCCTAGTGTTCCTTTGACCAGATCCTTAGCCAAAAAGTTGTAGTCTCAGGAAGAAACTCCAACAAAGAGCCAACCAATAGAAACATAAAAGAAGAGGACTGCCTATGATGAGTGTTATCACTGAAATTTCGTCTGCACATGGCGACAAGAACTCCACATCATCAAAACGGAAATGAAGTCACTCATGGCACTGAATTAATTTCACAACACTCCAGAAGGGAAAAAAACTATACAAAGTAACCAAAAATTGAAGGGCGCTTTACATCAGCTTGATGCGCGCGCACATGCGCGGTATAAAAATGTGTTACTAGCGCATGCGCGCTTGACGCGCGACTGTCAGCACAAAAACCCGCGCATCTGCTAATACGGCGCATTAATTGCATAGGCCGGCCTCTCGACCGCCTACAGACCGGCCCCCAAGATGATTTGACTCTCAAATCAGAGTCGGCTCTGCAAAATCGACGGATTAATGACCTAAATAAACCCTAATGCGCCCCTATTCACACTTGGAGAAGGTTACGTGACCGCCCGTGAAGTTGCTATAAAAGGCCGTGAGGATTCACTGTTTTGGCAAGGAATTCTAAGCAATGTTATGCTGTTCATATGGTTCAAGGCTCCTCCTTTGACAACAAACCCATTAGCTGCATCACCTAGAGTTCTTTCACTGCTGTGCGCAGTTCATTTCATTTTGTAAGGAAAGCATTGTGTTGAGGGCCCCGAAGAGCCTTCCACTGGAGGGAGAAGGAACCTCTGGTCTCTTTCTTCAGCGTGCTCTGGTTTCATTAATACACCAAGCCTAAAACCATTGATGACCCCTGTGTCTTATGTTTGATGTTTTTTGTTTATTTTCGCAGTGTTATTTGTTGTTAGTTAATGTTAGATTGTAGTTTGTTTTGTTTCTGTTAACCCTTTTTCTCCACAACTGTTCTACCCTGCCGGACCCAACAGGGTATGCAAGCACTCTCCTTTTGCTCACCTGGTGACCATTTGAACGTGAACAGACTGGCGACTCCGCTGGGGAGTTAGGTATCAAATCCTCCCTCAATTGGGTTTAATTCGCTTTCCTTTTTGTTTTATTAACTTGCATGGACACAAACCGGCCTCCGCCGACCTGCGAACCAGTCGATTCACAGGAGAATCGAGAGAAATTCATTTAGGGTGTATTTCTCGGCAACTTATCACAAGCACGCGGGTATTCCACCCCACAGACGCGCGCATGCACTGGAATTGACATCTTTTTTCCGCGCGCACGCGCCTCTGTCTACAGTGAAAGACGCGCATTTGAACCGAATTTTTCATTGTAAGGTTTTTGATGTGGGGAAAGTCAGTTTCCTTCTCAAAGATGATGTTATGCATTCTCTAAATACTGCACCACTTAGGCCCCTCAACTTATAAAGGGGATAGTCAAACAAACATAGGCACTTAGGTGGATAAAAATCATTTTTCCCTTATTTGCTTTTTGCCACGTGGATGGCTTGCTTTGATTTATAATCTAAGTTGAACATCAGTTTCTAATCACATCTAAACTCACATTCGGGACTTGAAGTTGCAAGTAAAAATCTTGATTATGCTCTTCTCTCGCGCCATCAAGCGATCTTGAGAATCAAAAAAAGATTGCGAAAACGATCTCATCTCCCTTTAACAAAAAAAAAAAAAAAAAAAAAAAA